>JAQGAY010000272.1:0-34338 GCA_034698085.1 Polydesmus angustus | reverse complement strand
AGTGGAGGAGGGCACATGCCAAATATTATTTTTCATTGTTAAATCGGAGATGTTGTAGTAACTAAATATTAAAAAAAATAATTTATTTTCATTAAAATTTGACTTGTTTATTCGCTTTTTAAATTGAAAATTTTGCATGTGCCATTTAACATGTACCGACTCAGTTGAAGAGGTCATATTCTAAAAATTGTTTTTTTTATTATTAAATCGGAGGTGTTGTTGTATGTAAATATTAAAAAATTAATTCAATTTCATTAATATTTGACTTTTTTATTCGCATTTTAAAAACGTCGTATATTTATGGACACACGTTATAATTAAGCATAATCGTTTTAAAGTTTTATTTCCATGCTAAATTTATTTATCATAAAATTAGCTAGTTTGAATTACGTTTCAAATTACTAAATTTTATATTTAATAGTCTGAAAGAAAAAAAAATATAATCATAAATGAAATAATTTCTCAGTTTGTTAAGTTAAAGTATTTGTATTAGTTTTATTTGAAGAAAACAATTAAAATGCCGGTTTTATTATATTCAGGGTGGGCCAAAAAAAAAAAAAAAGCTGATCGAGATAATGGATGGTCTAATTATTATAATATTTTTCTGTCTCCAGCTTTTTGGTCCTCAATTTGAACGCAATTACTTTACATGATTTTGGTTAAATTATAGAGTTGATAATTATTGCGGTTAAATTACAGTTGTTAAAAATTTGAAGCAGTTTTTAAAATAAACTTTTTAAATTCTTGCACGTCAGAGTCAGTAAAAAATTTGCTACTTAAAGCTTAATTTATTTTTTTTTTAACACTTTTGATTGTTTCGTTTGATTTGATATAGGTTGGTGATAACGGAGATTACGACAGGTACCGGCAAGATGGCGGAAATGGAATGCAAATGAGTAAGTCAATTAAAAAATCAATTCGCTTTTGTTTTTTGTTTTTATTCTTCGGGGATGAATGCATGCCAAAATATTTGTAGCAAAAGAGGGTGGGAGGGTGATATCTATGATTTCCAACAAGCCCAAACCAGCGACACCTGTGGTAGTGGTTCCCGAGCCGGCGGTTTACAGCGACGACGAGGAAGATAATGACATTTTGGAATCGGATGACTCCGAATACGAGAACGAACAACGGCGAAGAGTATTAGAAATGGAAACGGCGACGGAACAGCAGTATAAAAACGAGTCGGATCACACGAAAGAAGAGCCGTCGATCGCTGCGAATAAACAAAGAGACAACAATAAACTAATAACCAGTACGAGTGAGAAATCGGAAACGAATAGTCAACGGCATCAAATGCGAGAATCCAACGAAATAACAACTGCCAATTTAATCAATCAAATCGAAACTTGCATGTCTAATGGATTTTGGGATTCTCAAGATGAAATAATGAGGACGAATGTTACGCTTTCAAACAATGAGGATATGAATGAAACGAACGTCGGGATGAGTAATTTGGAGGAAGAAGAAGAAGAAGAGCAGGATAATTACGAAAATGATACTCATTCTTCGGATGCTCTTCCGTTAGAGTGTTTCGACCACAATCCGGGTGAGGTTTACACTATTCTCGAAGAAGAAGAAGATGATGGCCTTTCTCCCAATGATCTAAAATGCCTTAAATGGCATCGAGGTAGGTGGTTTCTTATTCTTTTTTAATTTCTTTTTTTTCTTTTTTTTTTGTATTTATTATTAGTAATTTCAACACTATATAATTTAGCTCCCAACAAGTAGCCTATCACTTGTTTTTATATTAAAATCCTAAAAATTTATTTTTGATAATAATTTATGTTTTAGCGTCACAAATCATTTCTTGTCAGAATAAAACTAGTTTAATTACAATTTGCGACGTTAAAACTTAAAATTTTTTAATTTCTTTGTTTTTTTAATGGGAGAGAGAAGTTTTATATTACGGTTAAAAAATTTAAATGATCGAATTAATATAATTTTTCCAATTTTTTTTTTTTTTTTATTTATTCCATTTTAGTTATATTTTAAATAATTCAGTTGTAGAAGTTTTTAAAATCAAACCGCTTTTTATTCTCTTGCATTGGCTTTTCTCCTTTCAACTCTCTTGTTTACTCTGTCGTTCCGATAATAAAAAAAGAGAGAATATGTACTAAAATTCGAATACGAAATTATTAGTGTTTCTTATGTACGAGTAATTAAATCATAATATCTCTACCTACGTAAACTTATTACTGTATTTCTAAAATTAAAATTTTGGCAATTATCTCCATGATATAGAAATTTTGATTGTTTATACTGTAATACCGGTAAATAAATACTGAACTATAGTATACTGTTCAAGTTTAATTTAGATAAGGTTTCTCATGTTTTATTTTACTTTTGTTTTCATAACGAATTTCCGTAAAATGATTTTTTTTTATCGAAATGCCGACATTTGGTACATATTCAATCTTTACCCCTTTTCTTATATTTAATTGTTCATGGACAATTAAAACTATCTTCTCTATCTTTCTTCTTTAACATTCAACACGTGTCAATAGTAGTGCCTGCTTGAATGTTTACGTTGATTATGGTATTTTGCTTATTTTTTCCAAATGCCAAGTTCACACAGCCGGAATAATCGAATATATTATATTACCGTACCGAATATAAAAAGTATAAAAGTTATAATAATGCCATCTTATTAATTACATACATAATTGATTGAAATTGTTCGCTACTGTGTGAACCTCGCAATTCATGTGTTGGATGGCTTGCTTTGATGTGCACATTGTCTGTCAATTGTTGTGAAGCGATTACCGTACCGTATGTCTGGTGAGAATAATAATTAATTAAACATCGTATATAGATTCACTGTTAAGGCTTATACGTACTACTGTAGTAATTACACGAAAATATTGTAATTTTTTTTAACAATTTTATATTACAAGGAATTAATCAAAAATTAAGTTTTGATTGTGGTATGGTTTGTTATTTTTTTTTTTAGTAGAATGTTCTTTATCTAAAAAAATTATTAGGTTGTAGAATTAGATTTGAAATAGATCACAAAATTGCAATATTAAAATCTTTAAATACGCGGTAGTTGCTAGATTTTCTTTTTATAAACACGTAGAAATTAATCACTATTATTTCAATTTTTAGTTTTTTTATTTGCCCAAGCTCTAGACATTAAGTTTCTTTCTTAATTAGTGTTTTTATTGATGAAAATAAAATAATAATGTACATTACTCAACAATTTTGTAGCATTGTTTTAGTTTTTTTTTTTTTTTGTAATTGATTTGGTTTTTATTTTTTCGCGGAAATATAAATTCAGCTAGTTTTTGTAAAAAAAAATTTTTGATTATTTTAAAGGGTATATTTTGAAATTAAGAATTTTTATATTTAATTGGCCTACAGTATTTTTGTTTCTATAGAGAGTATTATATAATTATCTATTGTTTTATTGACAAGTTCTTGTGCTTTATTTGGGGCACTTTGGTGCAAACGCAATAGACTTTGAAGTGCAATCAATAATTGGATTGAGAAACACAGTGATCGATATCGATGTTATATTTGCGTGAGAAGGTTAAAAGAAAAGAACAAGAAAAAAAAAATTGTGTTACAAAAAGAAGGGCGTGTTAATATCGATTCAGATAATCCAAGCAACAAAGCAAGCAATCTTATTCACTTTTATTTAATTTTGTTTTGGGTACAAATAAATTTGCTATCCGCAGGATATGGAGTAAGGTGAGTGTTTGCATCAACTTTTATATTGACATTTTGCAGATTTTTTTTACAGTACCTTAAACTTTATCAGAATATTAATTTTAATGCAGTAATTTTGAACTTAGTATGTGCATTTAGTAACTCAAGGCAAAGACAAAAATCAAATTATTTTTGCAAGGATATTCACAATTTGAATGCAGGTTTTCACTAATTAATTTAATAAAAGTATAAAGAATTTTGAATTTTCCGTGCAATAAAATTTTGATTTTTGGTTTTGGTATTGAGTTATTGAATCCACCTACCGTGTTTGTGCATCAAGTTAACTACGAGTATTCTAAAATCATCATCATTTTATTGATTTTAATTGGTACGGTATTTCAGATTATTTACTAATTTGCAGCGGTTTTTTGTTTCTTCTTTTAAATTAATTGTTTGGTTAAATAACTTTAATTATTACAATACAATGATATTTAAAATTTTTTCTTTTGCTTCTCAGTTTAAATGAATTTGAATTGCTTTTATAATATATTTTTAATGAAGTGCAATAATATTGAATGAGACTAATGTTTCTCAATTGCGCGGCTAAATTTGGACAAATTGAACTTAAAAGTTACGTTAATATTGGTTGGCATTTTTCATATTGAAGTGTATGATGCATCTTGAGGCAGGATCGTATAGGATTGTTTTGAAGATACAATTCAGACAGCCTGGGCGGATTTAAAATTTTTTTTTAATAATAGACATTTTACAAATTAATCAATAATTGGTATATAGTTGAAATATATTTTTTTGTTCAATTATTGTGCTCAACCTTTGACGAGTTTTTTTTTTTTTAAATATATCGGTATATTAGATTTTTTTATTATATTTCATTAAAGTGCGATGCTATTTTCCGAAATCAGTTTATCGGTCAACTAATTTAAAAAAAATTTACTATCAATTTTTTTTTTACAAATTACGTTTTTGTTTACGTCACTCTAAACTTTTGCGTTTGATAAAAGCACGGCAATATAAAAACTCAAATTTTGCAAGAAACTTAATGTGTTTGAAAGGACAGTTACGCATTTATTGGAAAAACTTGTTAGTTTATTTTATTATAAAAAAATTAATTCTTAAAATATAATTTTTTTATTGGCTTAAAACCAATTTGATGGAAAACCATGTTGCAATTATGCTAACATAAATTCCTAGATAATAATTGTTTTAAGTTGTTTGTTGTTACTTAATATCTTGCAATGCATGTAAACCTCCTTGTTGCAAAAATATTGATTTGAAATCGAAAATGTACATTTATTAAATTTGTTATCATTATTTAATACCTTTTAGGAGCCGTACCAACGTATCCCGACCCTGTAACCATGAAACCTAAGCGTCTTGGCGATCCTCCTACTGTAGTTACTAATCAAAACGTCTTAACTGCAAAACCGCTAGGTCAGCATATGAAAGGAGGTATAAGCATAATGATAACCGCGTAGTATTTTAAATATTGCCTTTTTTTTAAATAATTTTTGAATTATAATTTTAAGGAGATCATGGACCATCGGATTTAAGATCACCCCAATCAGGAAGATCGGATACCTCTGGAGTAGTAAGCTCAAGAATTTCCGAATCGGTTTCACCTGATTTTGCTTCTAGCGGAGCCGGAATGGCAATTTCAAATATGATTTCATCTTCTCAGATCCATCAGCAGCACTCACATTCTCAGCAAACGCCAATAAGGAAAAGTCAGCAATCAAATTCTCAACCTCAACAGGTACTATATAAGTACTTAAAGTTTTGCTTTAAAATCTTGTTTATAAATACATTACTTTATTTTTAGTCACAAGGTGCGTACGGACCACAAGGCATAAGCAACGGAACATCAGGATCCCCAAATCATGGGAGTTTACAAAAGGGAAACGTCGCTTCTCCTCCAACAAAAATGAAAGTCAAAGCAATAGATTTACAGTCGCAGAAAAAGTCCAAGTCTAAGCCCGATCCACAAGATTGGTCACCGACCAATGACCTTTCGCCAATATTAGATGTTTCTCCGTCGTTAGAGGCTGCGGAACAAGAACAAATGGCGAAATATCAAGTCCAGAACCAGTTAGGAATGGGTGGAATGCAACAGCAATTTCCAAATCAATTTCAACATTCGAATATGGGTATGGGAGGAAATATGCATATGGGACAAGGCTACGATGGACAAATGTCGGTGCCATCAAAATCAGCTACAGGTACAATAAGTGGTATGTTGGCTGATTTTAGTAAAGCTTTAGGGTTAGGAAGTTCTACTCAAGGGGAAAAACCTCCATCAAATACAAATCAACATCCAGTTACAGCGGCACAAAAGCAATTGAACCAAAATCAACAACCAGCCGGATACAATAACCAGCAGCAATTTCAACCAGTTATACATCAACTCGAACATGTTCAGCGAATGAAACTTCAAAATGTTCAACAACAAGCAATGATGCAGCAGCAAATGCAACCCCAACATCAGCAGCAAATTCAACCCCAACATCAGCAACAAATGCAACCTCAACATCAGCAGCAAATGCAACCTCAACATCAGCAGTCAATGCAACCCCAACATCAACATCCAATGCAACCAACGCAGTCACAGCAACAACAAATGCATTTGCAGCAGCAACAGCAGGCCATTTTGCAGCAGCAACAACAGGCACAGTTACAACAACAACAACAAGCACATTTGCAGCAGCAACACCAACAGGCACATTTGCAACAGCAACACCAACAGACACATTTGCAACAACAACAAACACATTTGCAACAACAACAACAGACACATTTGCAACAACAACAACCGACACATTTGCAACAACAACAACAGACACATTTGCAACAACAACAACAACAACAGACACATTTGCAACAGCAACAAAATATTCAACAGCAGCATTTACAACAACATAATGTTCAGCTACAGCAACATTTTCAGCCTCAAAATGTTCAGCAACATCAGCCTCAATTTCAACAGCAAGCATTGCAAAATCAACAATTTCAACATCAACAGCAGCAAATATTACAGCAGCAGTACCAACAAATGGTTCAGCAACATCAAGACCATAACTCGCATTTGCAAAGTATGCATCACCCGTCGCAACAAGAAATGCTAGCCATGCAACAATCGGGCATGGGTCAAATGCAAGGTACATATTGTTAAATTAACTCATAACTTTGAAAATTTGTTTAATAGAATGTACAAATTTTAAATCAGGTCAACAGCAGTGGACTATTGACAATGGCATGCAGGAAGCCAGTTATCAAAGCGGCCATTATCCAACACATCAAATGGCAGGAATGCAATCTCAACATTCTTCTGGAATTAGTGGGTCGCCTAAAACCAAGCCAAGAACAGTTATAACGTCAGCCATAGGAGTTACTCCTGTCATGGGCGTGCCTGCTGGTACATTAATAAGACAAAGTGGATCACCGCAAATTGGTCGCAGGGAGCAAGTGATTGGGATTAATAAAGGACCAATGTCTACAGAAGTCGCAATGGGCAATATGATGATGGGGAATGTTGCAAAACCGTTACCTGCTCCTAGATCGATATCTCAACAAAATAAAGTTGACGACACTCCGACAACAGTCACAGCATTTTCACACGCTCATGTAACTGCAGCTGTGAAAGCAGTTGCTACAATGGCTGAGAAGGAAGAAGCTCAAAGCGGAGAACATGCTGAGACATCTGCTCGGTCTTTAGATTCGCCAGGTACTCCGAGCAGGTGTGTAAATAATATAACCAGTATCTGTTCCTATTTTGATTTTTTTAAAACTTTTTTTATATAGGTCGAGGCTGCAAAGCGATGACCACAATAAACGTCCTGGGGAAATGGTGGCTCCTTCTCTACCTCGACCATTTTCGCCTTTGGCAGCAATTGGAACTTATAGTTGCACGCCAAGTAGCACTCCGCAAACACCTCAGAGCCAAAGAGTCAGTTTGTTTAAGACTAAATTTAAGATTTATAATGATTTTAAAATTTTAGGGTGGCGATTCTGATACTCAGAGTGAAGCCGATAGTACCAAATCTACTAAAGTCCGTCGCCGATTGCCGCCTCTTCCAGCAGATCAGGATTTGTTTAATCCTCGGCATCATTCAGGATCAAGGTTTAATTTCTTTTTTAAATTACACGTATTTTATTCTACTGTGTATGAAATATGTAAATGAGCTTTTTTAATTTTCAAAAAGCATTTTATTCAATCATTTTTTTTTTTTTCTTCAAATTGTGATAAGAGATATGTGGCTTTAATTTATTTTTGAGAAAAAAACATCAGAAATATTTTTAGACAGGTTTCAGAGTTGTGTTATTGACTAACATTAAACTTTGATATTTTATTTTATAGATTAGGATATCCTATTAGATGGGATGGAACTACGAGATCAAGATCTTCTTTAGGAAAATACGCTTATTTAGATGCATCGCGGCCTTATAGTAGTGATAGTGAAGCAAATTTAAAAGATATCTACTATGGTGATAGTCCAAGTTTAAAAGCGACAAAATCAATATCAGCCACTAATTTGTGTGGGGCTGCCGGTCAGTACGATCTATACACCAGATACGATGCCGCTGGTATATCTAGCTCCGCAACCAGTCGGCCGTTAACAAGGTCTGCTCTAGATAGATACGATCGTCCACAGTATACAAATAATCAAAGATTGCCAATAAGAGTAAGTGTTAAAAACCGTTCGAACCTACAGTGAAAATTAATTGAATGTAATATTTAGAAATATTGTAAGTGAATTATTATATGGATCTTATAATGATTATAATCGCCAGAGTTTAGTTTAATTGTTATAATTATTTTTTTTTTATTTTGTTTCTTGTTGCAGGTATATTCTTGTATTCCTCAACAAAATAATTTCCCAAACTTTTACACCCAAATTCACGAACAATAAAGGTAAACAAGATAATAGGATAAAAATTACAAGTAAATTTTAAGCACAATTAGCTTATTTGCTTTGCAGCTTTATAATATTATTTATAGCTAATTTTCTTTCAATTTATAACTACACAGCTTTCAGGATAATGTTCATTTACATAATAGCACATTCGACGATATTCCTGGTAATTTTAATATCAAGTGTTTTACTTGATTTATTTTATTTTTAAAATGCAAAAGTAATTGTGCCACAGTATCTGACTTTGCAAAAAAAAAAACTAATTCATGGTCAAACAATAATGCTGACGAGTCGAATTAAACATTCGATTTTATTTATAATAAATGTTGTTCGTCACAGTTATTCTGATAGTTTGAATTTAATGGTTAATGCACATAATTTCTAATTACGATTTTAATTCAATTTTCACTGTATTTTTAATGGTAAACATTTATAATATATAATTATATAAAAAAAAGTTAAAAATGGACATTTTTATGTTAGAAGGAATTTGAAGATAAATATCGATCAGTTGGATATAAAGACGCAAAAACAGCACAACTAAAAAGGGAGTTAATTGCTGCTGGAATTCTTCCAAAGAATTTTGATATGTCAGTTATTAAAATTTTTCATTTTTTAAAAAAAAATATTTTCATTAAACTTACTTCAATTTTTTGTTTAGGCCGATATCAACACCAAGTCAAAGACTTCGAGATCAGTCATCTCTCAAATCTGCGCATTTATCACAAATGGCCATGTTATCGAAATTGGAGCAGCGAAAAAGGCAATTGTCTGAACACCAGTTGTATGGGCTAACTCGAAGTAGGACTCTTCGAAATATAGAAAAAAAACTAAATGAGCAAAAACCGTTTAAATCTTTTGAATACGAATGCATCGACGAGGGATATCGTAACAAAGGTTTATTAAAAAAAACTATGACCGCAGATCCGATTCTTTCGCGGCCTTCAACGTCTTTGGGCGCTCTTACTGATCCATACTCTTCGAGCTATGATGGAACGAATTTAAGAGACACGCCAATTGGGTGGTCAAGAAATAATTTTCATTTGCAAAATTATATGCCGGATACACCATCTGGAAGTTTACTTTCGTCGCACACTTACAGAGGACCTCGAAATATCAATAGGAGTTTAAGTCAGGAAGCCATATCATGGAAAAGTGATAGTTATAAACGCCAAGCCCTATCATATCTAAATGAAGATATTTTACGTGCTCATCAAAATATTCAAGGACATCAGAGATCTTATAAATCTAGATCGTGGCACCCATCACCTAGCGTTTCGGAAGATGAAGACGATCAATTTAATCGAGAGGAAAAAAAGCAAAAAATAAAAGCTGAAATAGCCAGGAGGAGAAAACAAATTGAAGAGAATGTTTTACTTCACAAAGAACTAATTCGATTAGCTCAATCCAGACAAAATGCGCAAGATACGTACGATTCGCAAGGTTCAGCAGTCAGAAGTATGCTACCGTCGAAGACGATTTCTGGAAGCAATACTTACGGTTATTTAGACGATTCTGGTTACGGTTTGGAAATTGCGTCTCTTCAGGGATCATATCATCGACAGCCTCACCGTCCGTTGGATCAGAGCAGGAGCATGCCTTCTATAAGTTCGCAAGATGAATTTAAAGAATCGGGAAGCGTACTTCGATCAATTAACGAAATTCTTCAGAATGACTATAGCAGGGCACCTTCATTCGATACTAATTACGATAGTCCTTACTATAGTCAAGAATCGGTAGGCCCACTTTTATACAACAGATTGCAGAATTCACGTTTCGAAAGCCACGATCCGTTTCCTGGAGGTTACGTTGGAGAGGATCTTTACGATCCGCAAGACTTGATGAATAGTTATCCTATGCAAAAGACAAACAGTTCCAAAATGTCTTACAGAACAGGCTCTGCTTTAAAACGCTTGTCGGCCGAAGATAAAAGCATAGATTTGATCGCTTCGACTTTTGCACCAGAATTTGGTTATGCGCCTGCTGCGACACGGAATAATTATTACGGTGCTAGTTTTAATAGAACATATTATGATCGTTCTGCGCTAGGAACGCCACCAGATTCCACTCCAGCTATGCCTTTGTTGCCGGATATGCCTTCCAGATCGAGGAAACTTTTGGAAGATTTGCAATACTCTTACGCCACTGATGGCACCATCATTTCCTCAAGTTAGTACCTTTGAAATATTATTTTTTTTTATTTTACAATTTATTCAATTCTTATACTTATCATTAGGACCTCGATTACAACAGTCACAAAGTGAAGATTATGGATCTCGATTAGGCTATTCCAATGAAGAAACGGATTATATGGAAGGTTTGTCATCTGGAATTATACCTCGAGGGGGTTCGCAAACCAATCGAAGCTTACCAAATCCTCAGACTGTACATGTAAGAACGTAAGCCCACATTTGTAAATATTTACGCTTAGATTTTTTTTCGATATTTTCTTAATACTCTTAAATCAAGTGTTCCTTTGATCACGTATTAATTTGGAAAAAATTAATGTGATATTGTCTTGAATGTTTATATATACGCCTATAACTGCAAAATTAAAGCTGATCGATATATTTGACAAAGCGAATGTGAGCGAATGATTTAAATAATTTTTAAATTTATATTAATATTAATTCTATTTTTTTTATCGAAATAGACATTGACGTACGTTTGCAAAAACAGATTAAAACTATATATAATTAAATATTTGTTTGCGTTTTTAGGAACCGCAGATCCGAGTTCAACCCCGATATCCATTTCCAGTCAAAAGAATATTTTTAACGAAAGATTATAAGGATAAGGCAATTGGAGGTATGGTCATATTGTTTAATTGTAATAAATGCAGTACGGTATTGGTATTAATTAATATTATTTTTCAAGGAAACGGATTTGGGCTAAGTTTAATAGGGGGGAAAGTAATTCCAGGGAGCAATGGAAAACTTGGTGCGTTTGTATCTAAAATTTATCATAGTGGCGTTGTGGGGACTCTTCGAGAAGTTAAGGAAGGTAGAATAATTACTGTATAATGATTAGCTCAATTACAATAATATTATTTTTTTTACATATTGATATTTTGAATAATAACTTTATTTACTTTCAAAAAGGTGATCAAGTGTTAGAATGGAATGGCGTAGATTTAACCAACTTTACCAACGAAGAAGTGCAAAAATGCATGGCTCAAAGTGATAGCGAAGTTGAAATCCTTGTCAAGAGGTAGCTTAATTACTCAACATTTTAGAATAAAATAAAAATATTAATTTTTGTTAATTTAGCATTACAAGTTCTGAACCAGTGAAACCGCCACGTAAACATCTTCCATCAAATCCAGCATCTAATAATGATAATCGCAATACCGGTGCAAAGAAACTACCCGTTAACTCTGTTTATTATAATGATGATATCAAAGACCAAAACAATATTCAAAAAAAATATTCTTCAAATAATAATTATAATATTGTAAGTAATAGGAATGGTTGGGGCGGAAATAACGACAATAACATTAGGAGAAACGGTGATAATAATATAGGTATAAATTCCAGTATTTTGAAATTTATTTCAATGGAGATTTCCTAACATTTTATTTTTAAGAACATTTAACTGAAGACACTACATCTAGAGGTTCAACGCGTTCTAAAACTTTACCACGTCTTCCACTCGTATCGACACATGAACCAGAGCGTATTCGTGGAAAACGATCAAAAGTAAAAGTTTTGATAAAAATTTTAAATTTTTTTTTTGAAAAACCAATACCGTAATTTGTTTTCAGACGAGAGCGAAAAAAGATAAAAATGCTGCCGAGATACAGGTAAATTGCTTGAAAGGCATATACAATTATCCTGCATTTGATTGTAAGAAAATTTTAATAATTCACATTTTTTCCCCTTTAAAATATAGCTGCAGATATGTTACGACATTAAAGCGCAGATCTTGTATGTTTCAACTTTGCAAGCAAGAAATTTGTTATCAAATAGAACTTCAGATGATAAAGTTCCAGATCCATTTGTTACTTGTCAACTTTTGCCGGGACGAAAGTACATTATAATTTATAACAGGAATATATTTAACAGGATATAGAAAGTATGTTAAATTTGCATTGCTTTTGCACGTCTAGTGTCGAAAATCAAAGAAAAACCAGATACGTTAGCCGCAATTCAAATCCAGAATGGAAACAGACAATGGTGTATCCAAATATTCCACCTGAAGAACTAAAAAAACGCTATTTGGAAGTGACGATTTGGAACTTTGATTCTAGTCAACAAAACGAGTTTATGGGAGAAGTTTTAGTTGATCTTTCAAGTATTATTTATAAATTTTGTAGTAAAAGATTTTATTGCTACTAAAATAAATTTTTTTAGTGCCCACAACTTTTAACGAAGATCCGCGATGGTATCCTCTAAAAGAACATCAAGAGTGTCAAATTCGCAATCTGGAATGCACTACTACGGTGCCATCACACGCAGCGCCTGGTCTTAATCGTCGCGATGTATCTCATGCTAGGCAAGTTCCGCCTACACCTGCCAACAGAAGAGGTCTTTAAAGACTCATTATTGCAGAATTATTTTTATAGTAATGGCCTGTACCTAATAATTATAAAAATAATTTTTTTTTTTTTCCAATTATATAGGGCAAATACCAAAAAATTATAATGATGAAATTGAGCGAAACTCTGGTGAAGTTGGACTTAAAATGATGAAATAAGGAAATACCGGTATATTGATCGGCGAATGTGCATTGGTTAAAGTACGTCGGTTGCGACAACGTCTTGTTTGATCGACTGACTTGGTAAATACAAGTCGTTTTATGATCATATCAGATATCAATTTGCGCATACATTTAATATATTTTATGGAAATCATCAAAAAGATAGATAATTTACACGCACGGTACTTAAAATAGCATCGTTTGAGTGGTGAAATTCAGTAGTTGCATAACTTGCGTTTTTAATAATGAGATATGAGGTACAATTGTAAAAGCATAGTGCTATAGACTATAGTAAGCCTAAATTTGACGGCGCCATTTCAGAATCTAAAATCAAACGTGCCAGATTAAAATTGACCATCAGCGTACAAAGACAACTTCAAATTATAAACAAAATATTTAGGGACATATTATTTTAAATAATAATAATTACTAGCATATATGAGGGGGTATCCAAAAATAATCGAACCATGGGGATGGGGGGTAGGCATCTACAATGTAAAAGTTAAGGGTAATTCAGTTAGGCAAGTTGGCCAATTGGAATGTTACCAATGAACGTTAAATTTGTTTATGTTCTACTTAAAAAGATGCTATTGAGGTTTTTTAAATTATGCAATTTTTGTTAAAATTTTAAACAGCATTTTAATGGACTCTGTGGCCAATTGTCTGGGCATATAATATAAGCCTACAAAAATCCACGGTGTACAAACCAAACGCTCACAGTTATAATATAACATCCCTTGGTCAACTTATTTATGAATGTTTAAAGTAAGTCTACATCACTGAGAAACTCTTAATTTTTCGTGAAAGATGGGGAGAGCAACATTCCCAGCTCAGTTATTTTGGATTCCTCTTGTGTGCACTTACTATAGCCCCAGGCATAAACGTGAATGATTGACAGTTTAGAATTATGATAGAAATAAAGGCTGTAATTAATTGTAATATTGCTGGTCAATTTAAGAAAATTGCTTTGTTTTAACATAGAAATCAGTCTTTCAAATTTTAAAAAAAAATTTTGTAAAATTTGAAAGAAAGAATTTATTAATAAGATTATAAAACAACGTTGAATCTTAATTAAAGTTGCGCCACTCCATTCTACAATACGTATACGATCGAGTCCAATTAAAATAAAGTTAAAAAAAAAATTGAAGGCAAAAGACGTTGAAGCTAAAATTAATAATACTACAGTATATACGCTGATAAAATGTTGCGAAAATAGGCCTGTACTAAACTTCCAAATTATTAATTAATTTTTACGATAATAAAATTGTAGTGCTTTCAGCTCAATCGATGGCTATAGGAAAGTTAAATGGGAATCGAAATGCAGGCAGCATTTAATACGGATTTAAGCGCAGGTATCGATCTATTATAATTATGTACTGTATAAAGAACATTTTCTAACGATCTAGTTAAATTCCTTGTCATGACGATTAATTAATATAAGCCTAAACAAGCGTATCCATTGCTCCCTGACTTGTATCATACATTGTAATAAGTGTTTATTTGTAAATGAATTTTCAATATTTCGATCAGGCACCAAAACCTTAAAATTTGGTGAGCGTCACATTAATAAATTCGTTTTATATAATTATTATAGTTATTGTGACGTTTTAAAACTTGTATTTATTGGTCTTTTGATCTCTTAATTCTAAAACGAAAGAAAAAAAAAGTATTGTTAAAACAATTTTACAGTTCGATCAGTACGTAGCTTTTCATATTGTTGTAAATTGCATTTAACTTGTTATTATATACACACTATATATAAACGCGTTTCTCAGATTTAATTATAATTGTTATCCAATATAATATTAAACAAGTTTTTAAACCATTTCGAATTTGAAATAGGATTTTTATTCAGCTATTTTTTAAAGTGGCGCTAATCTTCATGGTGTGACACGCTATGTGCTTGTTTGTTGTTTTAAGTATATTAATTTGAATTGAATTGCTTTTAATGTTTTGTTTTTTTTATTTAATGGAACAGTTGCTTGGCCACTGTACCACATGCGCGAAGCATTAGGAATATAATTACAGTATTAATAATAATTATTGAGTAGAAGAAATAATAAAGGTTGAAAGTGCCATTTTTGCAAAATTTGATTTTTTTAAATAAAAAATAACATAATATAATATGGTAAAATAAGAAATAACAGTATGTGACAATCAAAATGAATGAGAGTTCCATCCACATTATTTTGCTGTATAAAACTAATAAACTAATTATCTTAGTGTCCATTTTACAGATGTTCATTTCATTTACAGTAAGTTTATTTAAAACTTTTATTTGTTTTTATTACCTGTATTTTATTTCAAAATTTTTAAATTTCATTTTATTCCATTTTAATGGCACGTATGGGGAAAGCGATGGCCTAATTAAACTTTTTCAGCAATTTAAAACTTATTTTATTTGAAAATTATTTTTTTTTGGCACTTTCATCTTGCTTTATAATAATTTATACTCGTCAATAATTATTATTATGTTTAGGCCTACATGTATCATTCGTGAGCTGATGCATGTGCCTCTTGTCAATTAAGGACTGATTAATAAAACTAACTCTTACTTGATTTTGAAGTCAAAGTCAAGCATTTAAAAAAAATCAAAAAAAATTTGAAAAAAAAAATCAAAATTCAAAAAAAAAAACATTTTTTTAAAAAAAATAAAATGTTTAAAAATTATTTTTACAGAGAAAAAAGTTGATAAAGCAAAGAGATTTAATTGACATTAAAGACACATGTGCATTATTCATTAAATACATCAAGTAAGAAAAGCAGCGATATGAGAGAATCTAAAAAGGTGCAATAGCCAACTATTCTGACCAACCATCAATGCCTGGTCTGGGGTGAGGAAGTCACTCAACTGGTGACGAGTCAGGTAATCACTAACCTACTCAGCCAAATAGAAATGATTAGGTCCCGAACAGGCGACAAGCTAAGCAGTAAGCTAAGCAGCTTAGCGAGTAACAGCGAGTCACTTGGGGTAACCAAGTCCCTTGATAAACGACGGGCTCACCGCGTTACTCAAGCTTTCCCCAAGGCAGTTGAAGTGTAAGCCAGGTAATCCAAAAATTAGTGCAAACTCACTCATATCTCTGTTCATTTGTTACTCGATGTAATCCATGAATAATCAAAATGCAAATGTTATCTTTAATGTTAATTAGTTTAATTCATGTGCCACGT
The DNA here is from genome assembly GCA_034698085.1 of Polydesmus angustus. NCBI lineage: Eukaryota > Metazoa > Arthropoda > Diplopoda > Polydesmida > Polydesmidae > Polydesmus > Polydesmus angustus. Next base: position 17,893 of record JAQGAY010000272.1, on the reverse strand, counting down.
ATCAATAATATTATTAAGGACTGCTTAATAAACCTAACTCTTAATTTTGGAGTTTAAAACTCAAACTCAAAAACTAGAAAATTTTTTTAAACTAAACTAAATTAAAAAAAAAATTCAAATTAAAAAACATTTTCAGAAAAAAAATAAAAAGTTTTTTTCAAAAAGACGAGGGTTTTTTTTTTTCTTTTTTTCTAGATAATTTTAATATCCATCAAATAATATAGTAGGGCCTTATACGAGTAAATATTTTACGAATTCCAAAGCAAAAGAACGAATACACTGTATTTCTGTCCATGAAAAATTTAGAAAACGATAAAAAAAACACCTCTCATAAATTACAGCGAAGCAAATAAAAAAATATATTTAAGTTTATCTTTTTTATTTAAAACCGTATGGTGAAGTCGCGAGAATGAGCTGATTATTATTGATGGAAGGCGAAAAACGCCATTATACCCAACAATATTATTTTATGACCGAATATACATTTAACACATTAACACTACAAATAAATCAAAATTATTACACAAAAGGTGTCCAAAACATTTTTTTACTTATTTGAAGAAAAAGGTTTTTTTATTGTTAACTGATTTTTATTTATTCGACTGGTCGAGGCCAAAAAGTTTACCGAAGATGGCACCAAACACCACAACGGGTGCGAGCACCACTTTCTCCCGCCAAATTAACACCCTTTATCCGCAAATTTTTTCGGCCGAATATCCATTAATAACACGACGAATAAATTAACACAAAAATCAAAATTGTTATACAAAAGGTGTCCAAAACATTTTTTTTAAAAATTATTTTATTTGGTTGGTGGCCCAATGGTGGGTCAAAAAAGTTTACCGAAGACAGCGCCAAACATAACATCGGGCGTGAGCGCCTCTTTCTCCCGCCAAGTTAACACACATAACCCGCCAAATTTTCCTGTTTGCGTACGAATAAATTAGCAGAAATCAAATTTATTGAACAAAAGCTGTCAATAATATTTTCTAATTATTTAAAAATTGTCGTCATCGCTTCATTATTGGATTATTTCTATTATTTTTTTAATTATATTTAGATGTCAGATTCATTTAATTTTTATTAGGTCGCCGAAATCGGGCTGGAGTGCGCACCATTTTCTCCCATCAAATTAACACACATTACCCGCTAATTTTTTCGGCCGCACACAAACTTAACATGGCAAATAAACTAACAAAATTTATAAATCGAAATTCTTGCCCAAAAGACGCCTAAAACACTTTTTATTGGTGGAAAAATTATTGTAATGTAATTGCTTCATTATTCGAATATTATTTTTTTGAATTTATATAATATTTTTTAAAAAAATTAATTAAATTTCTTACTTTGTCTTGCACCGCTGAAATTCATACACAAACTGCACCGTAAAGAATTTTATCAAAGTCTCGATTAAGACCGTAGATTACTATCAACGGCATCCAACTTGCGCCGCCAGTACCTGTCGATCGACGAAAAAAGTTTGCGTCACCGCCGCCCGCATCCTTCTCGATGGCCGTTGACGATTTAAAAAAATGGTAGCGTTTTCGTTGCACAATTTTCACCCGTCGTCGCCACAAAAAAAGTTCCACCATGCATCCAATGATTGTTGTATTCCACAATACAGTACATACAATAATTCAGAAATAATATTGTCCACTAGCTTGTCAATATATGGCTATCTGGTACCCAGGAAGGGTAAAAGGTTCGGTCCTTTGTCCGAAATGGCGAACAACAGCGAGCTCATACGTAACCTGCGTCCTCCCCCACAAAGTTTTTGCCGCGAAATGAGCTTTTTAACCAAAACCACACCTATATTCTCGCATAACCAATCACAGCGCTCGAGTATTAAGAAGGAGGCGGAAACCAAGGTAAAGCGGAAACAGAATAATTATTTTCTAAAAGTTTGATATGGAAAAGTTTGATGTGACGATCTAATCCCGGCAAATACCTCACAATACGCTTATGGAACCATCAATAACAAACTACCGGTACTGAATTTCAAATTAGAGCAGCTTTTTCTTTGATATCGTCCAGGATGCAGAAAGTTTTCCCCCTATATCGTCGGAGAATGGCCATTGTCATTTGAAGATTTGGGACAAGTACTACTGTAGATTAGATCATCAATCAATATTTAAAATAAATTGTAAATTTGAAATTAAATAAACTAATTTTGTTTATTAAAAAAGCTAAATTAGTTTGTATATACGGTATATATATATATATATATATATTTTTTTTGATAGAATTTATTTTTTCTATTAGACATTTGGTATACTGGTTATATGAAACTGTCATAAAAGTTCAATTTAATGATGTCATCAGGTTATTTGAATATTATACCCAAAATTGCCAACCGTGGTTATGCTTTTACATATTAAATAATTATTTATGTAAAAGCCTAAAATTTATAATAATTGAATTAAAAATTTCGAAAAGGGCTAAAATCCCATTTTAAAAAATGCTAAATGAACCTATTTTGCATATACTGTATTAAAATAGGAGATGAGCCCTTTTCGAAATTTGTGATTCAATTATTATAGGTAGGTGTAAACAAGAATTTTATCTCGAGTTGAAAACGCAACTCAAGTTCCAATAAAAAATATCAATCAATCAAACACTCTCGATTTTAGTTGAATGGCGTATGGCCATACTATAAACGATTTTAAAGTAAATTATTGTAAAAGCATTTTTTATATACCTACAGTATTACCGCATATAAAACACGTCCATTTAAAAAAAAAACTTTTATTAACTCCATTGTGGACAAATTTTGTTATTGAACTCTTTGTCGCTTGAATGTGCGTGGCTTTCTGATGTGAACACTTTGACAGTGGTCACTTTGTTATGGACACACTGTCTGTTTTTGCTCGTTGCAGTGTTGCCGAGTAACCCCGCCCCCTGTGACAGTGACGTTGCAGGTGGAAGCGTGGCATTTGTGGTGTTTATAGTCAACAATCTGGATTTATTTATTTAATGAAATAATAATTATACTCGTACCATAAAGTTTTAACTTTCAACTAAATCAAAACTCTACATGCAAGGGGATCTGTTTACGATGAACGAAGTTATAACGAATACGGTGGAAGCTATTTCTCGAGGAAGGACCGATATTATTTTATCCATGATAGAGACGTACGGTAAAGGTAACTGTCATCAACACGAACCAATGTTTACACTTACGTAGGTTTGACAAAAAAAAATGTTCTCATCATTATAATCTTTTAGAAATTTACGAAGAAGGTCTTAAAGATTCGTTGTCATTAAAATCGTTGTTGGAATCGAATTCAACTGAAAATGGAACTTTTCTTCATTTGGCTACCCAGGTTTGCAATGGAATCGTGTATCAAAATTGCTTAAACAAATAATACACGTATACACCATATTATTTATTTTTTTTATGTTTCGTTCGTAGTTGAATCAAACTGATATTGTGCGAACTTTGATGTTGGCTGGCTCAGATCCGAGTTTAAAGAATGAACAAAATCAAACTTGTTTCGATTATGCTCAGACGACGGAAATGCAAACCGTTTATCTGCATGAACTTATGAGAGTTATAGCTCTGTCTTGGTAAACTAATTTGCAATATCGAGTAATCAGAATTAAGTTTTTAAGTTACAAAAATTGCTAATATAAAATTAGTTGGGATTTAATAATTAGTGAAAATAAAAGATTGTATTCGATATGTACAGTATAGTGTACCAAAGATTGCACGATTGCTGGGATCTGGGCTTGACGTGAATTCTCAAAAACTAATTATAACGCGAGACTCGCCTCTTCATTGGGCAGCAACATATGCTGACTACAACACTGTTTGCTTCTTATTAGGTGATCGCACCTTAATTATTAAATTATTTTAATTTAAGCCACATAAATCTTAGTTTTTTTTTTATTTTTGGATAAAATAATTTAGCCACTTATGATATAAATTAGAAAGTATTTTGTAATTCAGATGGTTGTTTATTATTGCATTTTCCGCTGGGTCTATAAACCTGAGTTATGTTGATTAAGATGGAACAGCAAAAATCAATAATTTGTGACAGCTTTCTACTGATTTATTCATTATTATAAATAAATGCTATTATTTTATGTTACAGATAAAGGCGCTAATCCAAATGCTTTAAATTGCTACGGTGCTACGCCATTTCACGATGCTCAAATTCGCGGCGAGCCAGAAATAATTGAAGAGTTGCTTCGACACGGAGCAAATCCGAATATTAAACCTAAGAGTGGGTAATGCATGTCTAAACTTATTTTTTTTTTATGATTGAATTTTGAAAGTTAGTATAATTATTTTAGAAAGTATCAAACTAAAAACTATTCGCTTAATGATTCAGAAAGTGTAAGTTTTCAAATGCCTGATGACGAAAGTGATCTGGAACACGTCAGCGAGTAAATATTTTTTCGATTTTGATGATGATTGAAATTTTAAGTTCTTATTGTTTAGTTCTACTAGTTCGTGGGTTAACGCTGGCGGTTCTCACGATTCCTTAACAGTTGCTTGTCCTCCTGAAATTTTACAACCAATTGAATTGACGGACGAATACAAGGCTGACGTTTTATTAATGAACGCTTCTGAATCAGATGTAATATCGTAGGCGTAAAATAGCGTATTATTTATAGCATTTTGAACTTTTTTTTTCTTCTTTTATTTATTTAGCTTCTCTCTCCCAACACGACAGAAAGTTCTAATTGTATTGAGTCAAATATTTATTCAGCGGGTGATTTAAAAGAAAAATGTAAATTATTATGGCCGAAACCGAAGAAACTCCAATTGATCAATAGCGAGGAATTTGCATTACCTAAAGAATTGTCAATTTATTTCGTGGAATCTTCTAATAGTAATATTCAATTACGGTTTAACTGTAATAATTTAAATACCGGTAATTAATTAATCATTTTTCTTTAGAAAGAGTTAGTGGCGAAATTCTCGGTGTTTGGGAAACTCATGGGAATTTGTTATCAAAAGTTGGGCTAACATTTCAATTTATGGGAAGCTGTTCCCCGAATCACTTGCCTTCGGGTGCCGGAAATGTAATATGCCATATAAATGAAGAAATGTTTGGTGGATCTAATGAATCGTTTACATTACACGTTCAGTCATCAGGAGTAAGCATTTTAAACCTGTTAAGTTGCCGTAAATTAACTACTAACAGTATTATTTTTGTAGATAAAATTAGTAGCGAGTGATATCAGTGGCTTCTTTTACTCTGTGGTTTTTTTAATTAAGTTTGTTCAATTATTTGAAGGAAATTTGATGATTCCTTCTATTAAGGTACATATTGAGATTTTAGAAAAAATTTTAAAATGTAAAAAATGTAATATTTCAGGTCAGTGATTGGCCAACTCTAAAATTACGATCATGGGTAATTGACATTTCATCCACAAATCCAACTCTTTCATTAGTAAGAATATTATTATGCTGCCATTATCGTTGGCTAAACATGTATTTAATTTATTAAGTGTAAATTATTATTTTATTAGGATTCTATTCGTCGGGAGGTAGACTTGGCTTCTCTTTTCCGCTTTAATTATTTATTTTTGCGTTTAACTGTTACACATTTTATTAAAGGAGGCTATGATTGTCATTTTACCCCTCAGTAAGTATTTGTTTATTTTTTTAACGCTTTTATTTTATAAAAGTTATTTTCAGAGATATCATTAATTTGGAGAGATATTGTAATAAAAGATGTGTCACTTTGGCACCTTTTATTGATTTGTGTTCTCCTTCTCCCCAAATTGGCAAAACATTTGTTGGGCACCCCATTGTCAATTATTTGAGAAATTTTTCTAATCGCAAGTCGGTTTTATCGCACATTTACAATGAAATTCACTTTTAATCTAAATTATTTGTTCTTAGGTATTTGTATGTTGGACCTACTTTAGCGAGGTTCATTTTTTGCGAAGAAAATCATGATATCAATTTTTTATTTGGCGAATCCTGTCTCATAATTGACACTTGTTTACTTGATCCAACTTTTACTTGGCTCAACCGAATACCACTAAACTCTATTTTAGTGTCCAGTTTTAAGCATTTTGTGAGTACCGCTATAATATTTATTTAGAATTATCTTGTTTATGCTTCCTGTTAACGTTATTCGGTGCAAAATATTTTTAAGTTAAAAGTTTTGTCGTCCGTTAACAGGCAAATAAATTTCGGTAGTGGTCGAGATGTGTATTTACATTAAGTTGTTAACTGCGCATGCTATACATTACCAACATAATTATTGCTTTTTATTGTCTTGATTTATTTTTATTAATTTATATTTTTGAATTTTAGGGCGATTATTCAAATTCATATTTGATCCAAAGACGTTTATCACAAACTGGGTATGCTAATCAGTTTTAGTTAAATGTTTAGATTTATGAGATTGTGTACTTTGTTTTTTTAGTAGCGTTTTGAATTTATCGGTTCCTTCCGTTTTAGAAAATAGGTGCGCAACTAATTTAAAATTATATATTTCACATTATAAAAATTATTGCTTTACTAGTTTAACTGGATGTTGTAACTTATTGTTTTCTTCGCTTCACGATGCAACTAAAGCTAGTCAATCGGTTGAAAATGTTGCATTCGTAATGTTGGAAACGACGAGACAAAGTAAATATTACTTGTTAAGGACATTTTATTTACCAGCCATGGTATTTGGCGGAGGAATTGCTTGGAATTCACATTTTAAAATTGTAATAATAATGCGATTTTAACTCGAGTCATAATAATTAATTTATTTTAACTTTATTAACAGGAAAACATTGAAACCGTAATCGCAAAAATTCTCGATTACTACATGTTTGATGATAATCATAAATTTGGAGAAGTTGTCTTAGATTTTTGTCAATTTGAATCCATTTTAAACAATATTCCGCATTCTTCTATTGTATCTATAACTTACGAATTAGTTTCTAACCCGGATAATGTAATTTTGGACCACTTGACTGCAGAAAAAATTCAAGTAACTTAGTTGAAATTGTTTGAAGTGTTTTTTTTTTTTGTGAGGATTATTGTTGTCCTTCAGAGAGCTGTACGGGGCGTTAAAAAAAGTTTAGCCAAACTTACTCCAGGAAACGTAAAAGATCATTTCTCTCGAATTGCTTTGGAGGAAATTTACTTGGTATCTGAACTATTATTATTTTCCTTGCGGTAAATATACATTACTCCAGAATTTAAGTTAGGGAATTATTTAAATTTTACTTTTTGTTTATTTCAGTTTGTGTCGCCATTTATTGAATGCGGGCCAAAATCCGAATGGTAAAAGTAATCCCTCAATGGGATTGGCCGTTATAAACGTTGGCCTATCAAACCTTCCTCCTCCTATTAAAACTGATTTGGCCAATAAGTACGAGTTATTTATAATAAAACGTTTATTTTATTTAAAAATTTATAATTGAAATCTTTTTAGGTTATTGGAATTAATGAGACGATTTAGAAAAGTGAATTTGCAAACTCGCCTTTCAAGGGGATTAGAACAAGAAGGACAACCATTCTACTCGATATTCCAGCAGTTGGTTGTTAACGATTTGCCAAACGATATTTTAGACGTTTGAAAATATTTTAAAAGAAGTTAATAATTGCAAAGTGTTCAAACTTTTATCACCACATCTAGTCATTATTTCATCTTCGCTCAAAAAGAATCGTCAATACCAAAGATTAAACGGTGAATTTGGTAAGTGAGAATTATTTAATAATTATTATATTTTAGTGCTGCTTTGTATGCATAATAATATTGCAAACGAAAAAGTTGGGGGTAAAATCCTTGTTTTACAAATTATCTATAGACCACGGTTTATAAGTTGATGGATCAGGTAGAGGGAACTGAAAAAATAAAATATTTAATATAAATTAAATGATTGTTATTTCATGACGATAAGTAATTCTAACCTGTTGAGTGAATCTATCTACGCATGCCATTCGAATTCTCTCCGCCGTTGCCGGACAGTTGAGTTGAAAATAACCTGTCAGGCCTTCGTCCGCCCTAGCACTGTAAATCGCATTTTTAATTGCGAAATAAGCGGAAGCAGACAAAAACAAAGGAGGTTCTCCAACAGCCTAAAGTAGTTTGTCATTATTTTTTAAACTTTTCAAGAAAATATTGTTGAATATTAACTTACCTTGGAAGAATAAACTGCTCGTGGATTAGACCCAGTTTTGAGAAGCGCAACATTAAACTCTTTAGGAATATCACCAAATCCAGGAATCTTGTACATTCCCGGACCTCTTGTATATAGAAATCCTTCAGGAGAGTATCGGTGTTCTTCCATTGTGAAGTAACCGTAGCCTTGTACGAACGCTCCTTCGATTTGGCCGACATCGATTGTTGGATTTAAACTTTCACCAACATCCATCACAATATCCGTGCGAATAATCTGATTAAAAACCACAATAGGGTTTTGAAGTATTTCAGCGGAACAATAGATCGTTTACCATGTGATCTCCAGTGAGACAATCGATTTCGACTTCGGAACAACCAACTCCAAATGAAAAGTATGAAAATGGCTTCCCAGTCTGAGTTTTAAAATCAAATCCACTAATGTCTTGTCTGTATAATATAATTTGAGGGTTATTATTCAGAGATAATTACGTGATTCCAGATTTACATAAAATGGAATGATTTACATACACTGCATAAAATCCTGTTGCCGAAAGACTGATGCTTTGAAAATAAGCAGCTTTAATCCATTCTTCCCAACTGCCTTTTGGATTATCTCTTATGATGGGCTCTAATCGCTGTTTAAGTTTGTTACATCCATCCTGTAAACATAATGCGCTTATTTATAGCGTATGAAGTAATAATTTAAATGCATTACAAGGATTGCCATTCCGTTGAGATCGGAACTGACGCTCGCCGCCGATGGGGAAGTGTTTGGAACTTTATCCGTGCTTGTCTCGCTTATGTGAATCTTCGTTGTGGAAATTCCCAACGCTCGACCAGCGACCTGTTGCAATCATCAAACAATTTTTATTGAACAGTTAATTTTAAAAGAATTTGCTCACTTGGATCATTTTGGTGTGAAGTCCTTGTCCCATTTCAACCCCGCCGTGAGAAATCAATACCGAACCGTCAATATAAACGTGAATTAAAGCTCCCGCCTAATTAAGACCATAATTATAATTTTAAATAGAAATTCAAAGTTGAATTATGTACTTGATTTAAAAATTTTGTATCAAAGGAAACTGCAAATTTCGTAGGAATAATTGCCAGTCCACGTTTCTTCCAGCGGTTATTTCTAAGGTTTATAATAAGTGATGTAAAATATTTGATTATATTTGGACAAATGATTACTTGTTCCACTCATCAACTTGATGACGTCTATTGTGGTAGTCGCTCATCTCCATGCAATCACTCCAGCAACGTTTTATGGTACAGTTGATGACTTCTTGTTTGTACGGCGTTTGCTGGCCTTCTTCGAATAAGTTTAGCTCACGGACCTGAAAATGTATACCCATTTTTAAATACTGTATGATACATTGAGTTTGTGATTAACCTGTGATGGCTCTTTTCCTAGAAAGGTCGCAATATGTTCCATCATTGACTCCGTTATCATGCTTGCCTGTGGCGCACCAAATCCTCTAAAAGCCGTATTACTAGCTAAGTTGGTTGAGCATAAAAATCCAGTTCCACGAGCATGAGGAATGTAATAAGCATTTTCAAAACCTAGCAAGCATCGCTCCATAATCTGAATGTTTATTTATTAGTTTAAAATAGACAATTGATATTCAAAAAACTTTACAGCTGAAGATAAATCGTAAGAGTTTCCAATGTTTGAGTAAAAGTTCGTGTCAACTGCCAGAATTTTTCCTTCATTAGAGAATCCCACCTTATTAAGATATTTAATAATTTTAAAGGTCATTTTTTAAAAACGAGAAGCGACAAACTAACTTTATATTTCCCTAAAAATGGATGTCTTGTGCCAGTTATTACCATATCTTCCTCTCGATCCAACATACAACGTACAGGTCTTCCTAGTCTAAAAAAATATAGTTTTTAAAATATTAATACTATATGTACTACTAAATGTTCCATTTAAATTACAATTTTGCGGCGATCGCGCATGGGATGGCTACTACTACAAATTTACTTTCTTTGCCTCCAAAACCTCCGCCGATTCTTTTCGTTTTGCATGTAATTCGATTTGCTTGTATTCCCAAAACACTCGCTACTTCCGTCTATATGATAAATTGATGATAAACAAATAATTCAAGACATTGAAGTTCGATATTTGTAACACTTGAAGCTGAGATAGATGCTGGCTCGAGCTGATAATTTCCATCTCTCCATCCTCATTTTTTGGAATTGCAATGGCGCAATGGGTTTCCAAATAAAAATGCTCTTGGGCACCAACACGCATCTCGCCTTCCAGAGTGTTGTCAGCTAATGCCAGTCCCGTTAATGGATCTCCATTTTGAACATAAAATTCATGCCCTTTGAAAGATTGGTGTTCAATGGCATCCTTATATAATTTCACATTTAAAAAAAATTAAATCTTGCTAAAAATATTAAATATACTTCAATGGTTATTATAACAGGCTTCAAAGGTTCATATTCAACGACAACAGCTTGAGCTGCTAATTGAGCAGTTTTGCGATCAATCGCTACTATCGCGCCAATTGGTTGGCCTTGGCATGTCACCTGTTCAAAACATTTTAAATTGAACTAATATTTGACGATATGGAAAAATTGTAATTACCGTTGTTGAAGCAAATACTTCATCGTCTTTGAAGATGGGACCAATATTGTTATTTAAAACATCTTTATGACAAATGAATGCGACAACTCCAGGAAGTTTAATAGCTGGTTCTGCGTTTATGGACAAGATTTTTGCGTGAGCCTGCTTGCTTATCACGAGGGCCAAGTGAAGTTCATCTAAATATAACAAATTCAAAAGTTTAAAAATTAAACTTCAGTGATTTAAGAAGTTACTTTCATATTGAGGAATATCGTCACAATATACAGCTTCTCCAGTTGCTTGTTTAATGCCGGATAAATGCACCATCGGACGACCCACCATATCTTCTTTACATTTTCCATCACCTGGCAACTTAATTTAAAAGTCCGTGTTGGGTTATAATGCGTTATTCAAGTATACACGCTAATTTATTACATTATAGTATTGCGACGCCTTTATCGGTTCGTTGTTAATATGTTCTAGAACAGCGGTTTTGTAATTATCAGGTATTTTACACTCTTCGTTTGTTTTTCCTAACTCTATCAAAACTGAAAGATAAAATTTGAAAAAGAAACTAGTTGTGAGAGAGCGCCGAAAGCCAATCATGCTTCCGGGAGCATCAGGTTGCAGGGGTAAATCCTCCTCTAAATAACGACAGGCGATGCCAACCAATTCATCATTCCATTTTCTATTATTAGTTTTGCATTAGTGGGGTTTTCAATATTTAATTAAACCTTGCATTCGCACCTTCCTTTGAGAGATGCAGGAGTGTGCAAAGGCATTACAGTGGTTGGGGCCATCCCGCCATAAGCCATGGAAATGTCTTGAACCGTGTGATCGGCATTGATTAAAAGTCTAATGGCTGCGGTGACTATGGCTATGTCATCCTCTCGGCGTTTAGCTTGCTTGTAGGCAAAGAAGAATTCGTTCTGAAGACACAAGTTTAGTTAAATTGAGGCATATAATTTTCATATAGGAAAATTATTATTTTTTATACCTCGGCGGTATAAGGAATAAAAATGTTTTGGACAATCTCATCCGGTTTGATTACGGTTTTTCGATAGCCATTGAAGAAATTTCGGTCCATTGGAATTTTCCTCGAACCGCCTATTGTTCATAAAATTTAACAACTTGTAATAATTATTGCTGGCCAAATGGAAAAAAATACAAAAAATTACTTTTAGAAACTGCGGTAACCACACAATTAGCTGCTAACAGAATGGGATTCATGTCACTAATTGGACTAGCAGTCATTAAATTTCCACCAATACACTAACAATAGAAAATACAAAGTTTTAATGATTGTATTTGAAAATATATTGAAAGTGCTTAGAATGCATACTTACTCCAACATTTCGAATTTGTTTGCCAGCAAATAAATTTAGCATTTTGTCAATTGCTTTAAATATTCGCGTTTTAAATTCTGTAAATGAGATTAATTTGATTTTAATAACTCGTTAAAAATTGTAATGCGGCTGTTCAACTTGTTACCTGGCTGAGCTTTGATGATTTCTTTACACTTATCTTGAAGTTGCGAAAGTGAAACCGCTGATCCAATTATCAAGCCTCTCTCAGTATCTTTTATTTCTTTCAATTCGTTTATATTAGTGGATGCAATAAGTAAAGGATAACGGCATTTCTTAAATTTGACTTCAACTCCGATCTCAGTATTGCCAACTACAAGTTTTGCGCTAGGATACTGACATTTTAATTCTAAAATTTCTTCTAAAGTATTCGGCCGAATCCATTTCACTTTTTCGTTTTCAAATATTAAATATTGTTTATCGTAAACGTGAGAAAGCTTTATTGTAAGCAAAAGTTTTTTAAAATTAAATAATATTGTAACAGTATAAATTATAACTATTTACTGTACCTGTAACTCGGAGGGAAAAATTGGTTCTTGCGATGGATCGTATGGAATAAAATCCTGAAAGTCAAATTCAATTGCAACTTAAACGTTTCTCTACATAAAAATATATATATACGGTATATTTTTTTTTTAAAAAAACTAACACTTAGTTGTGGAGATTCATTTTCAGGTACGGTTTTACAGCAAGCGCCATTGGTTAATTTGGTTTGGCAGCAATTTCCATTTAATTTTTGTCCACCACCGTTTAAATAACAATTTTCCTCAGTAAAAGTCAAATATCCTTGCAAAATTGGTCGATATCCGGTACATCGACAAAGATTACCTATAACATTCATATTATAATATCACAAATTGAAATAGGCATTTACTTTTATTTATTTATTTTTTTTTACCTTGAAATGTGACTTCTAAATCTTCAACGGCGGGTTTGATTTTATTTCTAAGCAAAGTGTACATTGACATGACTATTCCGGGTGTGCAGAAACCGCATTGAGAACCATGAGATTTAGCAATTCGTTCCTAAATCACCAGCAAGTTATTTAAGAATTCAAATGGGTATCCTTAATCCCATGTGTATTTTACTTGAACTGGATGGAGTTTGGATTTTGTGGAGCCAATTCCTTCTATTGTGGTAACCGATAGTCCATGCATACTGCATATCGGAGCTAAACACGCGTTTACGCTAAGATGGCTACGATAAATAGAAATAAAAAAGTGAAAAAAAAAAATTATGTCATAATACTGTATTTCAAACAGTTTTTTTTACTTGATCTTGTTGTTGATTCGATCGTAATTGGAGACCATTACCGTACAAGCTCCACATCCTCCTTCGGCGCATCCTAATTTTGTCCCGCAAAGTCTCACTAAAATACGCAATTAATTAAGAAAATAATAATTATTATTTCTTGATAATAAAATTTCTTTAAAAAAAATTAATTTAATTATTAAACAAAGTTTACGTTTCAGTCGAAGATATTCAAGTAACGTCATTAATGGGTCCACATCATCGTCTTTAACCTGTCAATTGACATAAAAGTATATGATTAATAGAATTATTATTATCAGATATAATTTTTACGGAGAAGGTTTAATGGTACGTAAAATAAGTTATTGAAAAAAATAATAATACAACAGCTGACCTTTTTTCCATTTACGAAAAATACCAAAGTTGAAGAAGTTTTCTCGTCCATTCTACGCAGTATCAAACAGCAATGAGCTCAAAAAGTTCGAATATATTTCGGAGGTGGCAACTGAAATGTGTCTTTATAAGCTGTTATTGATATTTTGTCTTCCTATATTGCGTTACTCTTTCGCAATACCAATTATGGAGAGAATAATTAAAATTGATACTGTAGTAATTAAACGAATAAGGAGATTGCGAGGGCAAATGTCAAAGTGCGTGTGATAATTATTAAATTTGGACGATTCCATTGAGCCGAATTGCAATAATTTGATGAGCAAAAACACGAGAGAATCTGTTTACTATGCTGATTGGAACTGTTGTTTTTGTCGAGATTGTTTATCGATGATAACTGAGGTTGCTCAACTTTGATACACCCTTCGATTAATTCCACGCTCGTCTTTTTTTTCATCACTGTTTTTGAATGACAGCCTCGTTTCGTAATCATTAAACTCTCTCGATCTTCCAGATAAACGATAGTGATTTGTTTAACGCACAAATCTCCTTTTCCCAACGAACAAGGAAACTTAAACATTTTTTTATCCGCAGCTGACCAACTCCAGTAGTCTGAGCATTTTGATGAACTGAATTCTTGGTTTTTCGTTTCGCCCGTACATTGATAACAAATCAATGGCTTATTTACCGGCGTGGATGCACAATTCATAGTTAGTACACATACGATCACTGTAAAATTAATTACTTTAAACATTAATAGTTTGACTGACTCACGGTGCGCTTCATAAAAAGTTTAGAAAATTTCATGACTGCATCTTTTAAAAATCGAAAAAGTTCGTCGTTGAAATGAATGCTTTTGAAGTTTCCCTCCATAATCTTCAGTTGGGATAAGCGACATATCGTTCACATTAAAGTGTTCACGGCAAAGGGGGGGTCGGCTAAAGCGTTTACAGACAAAATGTTCACAGCGAGCAGACGGCCATTTTGTGAAATTGAAGCTGGTACAGGTTGTTTCTTGGTTAAAAATCTATCTTTTTCCATAAATATTTTTATTTAAAAGTTTTAATTACAATGAAATCAATAATTTTACAATGTGGTAATAACAAACGTGTTTGGGATTGTGAGGATTATACCTCAGAGGTATTAAAAGAGACTGATGTGCACGAGTTGATTGCACGAACATTCAAGGTATTCGCCTATACTTTTATAATTTAATTGTTATAACTACAGTTTTACTAATGATTGTTTTCGTTAAAGTTAGCAAAGGTGGATGATTATTATTTATGTTGTAATGGGCGCAAAATTGATGATTTAAGTGGAGTACAAGATGGAAATGTTGTCGTCGTGTGCTTTCGTTTGCTCGGCGGAAAAGGAGGTAATAAACAGTTATAAATAAATCATTTAAATTGTACGATAATATTAAACTTAGCAAATGTTATTTTGAAGGTTTTGGATCAATGCTTAGAGCGATCGGAGCGCAGATTGAAAAAACGACAAACAGAGAAGCATGTAGAGATTTGAGTGGTCGCCGTTTGAGAGATATTAACGAAGAAATGAGATTGAAGAAATGGATATCTAAACAAGCCGAGCAAAGACAAGACAAAGTTAGTTTAAAGATAGAAGCTTTAGAACGAAAACTTGCCATTCCAAAACATGATTTTTCTGACGCCGAATATGATAAACAAAGAAGCGTAATACCCGACAAAGTAAACGACGCGGTCGCTCAAGGTTTGATCTAAATTCTGCAATAATTTATTATGGTGAGCTATGTCGTTTACAAAGTATCTTCTTTAGGTCTTGCGGCGGCAAAATCCGGAATCAAAAGATCCGCGAATGAAGAAAAACCAAAACCAAAGAAGTTAAAATTATGGTATATACTTTTAAAATTTATTCAAAGCTAAAATCCGATTTTCTTTTTTAACCGAACAAATTTTTCAATTTAAATGTAGGGCTGGCGTTGACGATTTAGATGAATTTTCCGATTCCAGTAGCGACGATGATTCAAATTCGGTGGATGAGGAGAAAAGCAAACCGATTATCTCGGAAGATTCGAACAACCAGCCGTCGACGTCTTCAACAATTTCCAGTTCGAACATTGAACAAGAAGAATTAACTGCGAGGAGCAGTACATCCGATGATAGCCTACCAAATGACGAACAATCGGGAAGCTCAACCACCTAAATAACTGGTAAGCTTTATTGTTATTTATAAACTTTTAATATAATTATTTTATAACTTTTTAAGTTTCATATTAACATTTTAACGATCTTTCGCAACATAGAATTAACTTTATCACATCAACTTAACTATAAATATTAAGACAATAATAACTTTGAAAGCTATAAATAAAATAGGATTTGACTTCAATCGTATAACACGATAGGACAGACAGGATAAATACTTCCTGGAGCTTTGACATACTTTTTTCCTTTAATAACTTTACTCGCTTCGACTCTGAAAGGAAAATGTTAGAATGTATCGTATTAAATAGTTTATGGGGAACAATATTGAATACTTGTCATTTCTCTCAATTTTTGGCGAAGATTTTAAAGGGGTAGAGCTTACAGTTGGTTGAAACGTTATCTACGAGTGTTTATTATAATTATTAAAAAAAGGTTCCAAAAAATGAAATTGGAATTGAATTTACGTTTTCCCATCCGTTTTCTAGATCCAGGGTAGGTTTTTGTTTAGAACATTTAGTTACGGCGGAGCTTACAGTTGGTTGAAAAATTATCTACAGTATTTATAATTATTTAAAAAAAAGTCCAAAAAATGAAATTGGAAATGAATTTTGAATTTACCTTTTCCGATTCTCTTTCTAGATCATGTTCTAGCTGCTGGGCTGGTTTTTGTTTAACACATTTAGCTGCGGCAGCTGAAATAATATTATGTAGTTTATACGCATACATTAGGTTCATGATCAATAACAAAAATTACATTTTCTGGTTAATTTTTTACAACCAAGGTTTTCTTTATCCGCATTCTTTATGGCAACAACTTTTTGTTTGACTTTACAAACAGGCTCTGTTTTTTTCACCTTCGGCCAACCTTAAAATGGTATGTTTAGAAAAGAAAAAAAAAGTGATTTAGAAAAAACTTCAAATTATGGTACCAAGAATATTGCCGTTTAAAGGAGTAAGAGCCCGCTCTCTTCCTAAAATGTAAACTAGAAATTCAAATACGGCATAAAACTTAAAATACTGTATTTAAAGGTTACCAAATTGAAACATGGGACGAAATTTTTGCGCGGATAGACCTGGTACTTGTAAATCATCTACTTCGGCGGCACTGTTATCGTCTAGAAACATTTCCATACTTTCCTCAGAGTTAATTACTTCTTTACGGTTCATATTGTCTCGGAAATAAACACAGATTGATCATTGAAATTGAACTTTAAATTTTGATTGAAAGTTGACTTATTTATGAGGGATAAATCAGTCAGGTTTTTGATTTGACCGAAAGCTTTCTTGAGATAGGTTTTGATTATTTGTAATATTTAAATGAAAAAAGATTAAACGGTGAATTTCAGCGGTTTATAGTACATTCCAAAACCGTCTTGCTGCATTATTATTATAGAACGTTCGATCTTCATAACAGCCTGGTTTAGACTGGTCGAGCGGCGCGACTTTGCAATGGCTTCGATAGCCTTGCGGAGCTGTATTTCAACTTCCTGTATACAACGGAAGGAAGTATAGTAGTGTAAAGGCACGTGGAACGACTGTCGTAGGACCATCGCACACTCGACCCGTCCAAACCACGCCAGTACCATTTTAATTGTTTTTTTTTTATTTTTATAATGATGGCTTCTTTATTAGTAAAAACATTTTTTTTTTTGAAATTTAGAAATTTTATTTCTAATTTTTTTTTTAAATTCAAGCGCCTACATGTAATGATATTTGTGGAACTTTTAAATGCGACTTGAAATTTTACCTAGCATAGGCCTAGTATTTTTATAATAATAATTTTCATTTGTGTTAATTAAGATAAGATTTACTGTTCAGTAAATTATAATCGACTCACGATTGCCGGTTGTACTATGATTTTATAGAATTTTTATTAAATGCTTTATGTTGGTTAAATGTGGGAAATATTTTTAATTAATGAGCAGAAAATTAAAAATTATGTTTATTCAAGATAATTATGTATTAATGGAAACACAAGCACCGATAAAACAAGATTTTTGGTTCACGCATTACTTTTTATTCATGCTGAAATTAATTATTTTTCTT
>JAQGAY010000271.1:0-34341 GCA_034698085.1 Polydesmus angustus | reverse complement strand
AAAAATTTTAATTTTTACTTAAAAATCTTTGTTTTACATCAAATTTACTTTTGTCGTAACTTTTGAAAGACCCTATACATGTAATACAGTAATATCCTTGTATATTTAAAACATAAAACTGAAGCTAACTAATTACCTGCAGATAATGGTATGGCTACTACAAGTCCTAAAGTGATGAATAGTTCATAAGTAACGGCAATTCCAAATGTACCAAGTAAATTGGTAACTAAAACATAAATAATTATAAAACTCTGCAAACAAATGCAATATTATTTTTTAAAAAAACCTAGTGAGAGAGTTGCAGCCCCAGTCAAATCAGTCCAAGGCATGTGTTCCCAATGTAAAATCTCCATTTCTGTGAAATAAAGTGCTACAGCAATAGGCCATAAAAGAAAAGTGTTAAATAAACTGATGACGGTGAAGAACAACGCAACTTGGTTAAAACTAGCTTCTCCAAATAATTTTTTAAACAGCACCTATACAGTATAAATATCATTTAAAATGCTCTCATTAAATCCACAATATTATAGCCTATCTAACCTTAAAAACCGCCGACCCAGCCGAAGATGCTGCGCCTAAAATGACGCCCCCTAAAGTAGGGGTTTTGGTCAATCCATCCATATACGCTAATAACGCAATTCCGGTATTACACATTATCACAGCAACAATCTAAAATATTAACAATCATATTTAAAATATATAATAAAATTGTTCATTAAAAAAAATTAATTATTTGAAAAATAAGCTACAATTCCGATGAATAATAATAAATTAAAAATATTAAATAACACTAACATGAGTTTAAAAAAAAATTACTATTAATATAATTATTAGCTTAAAAAATATATTGCCATTTAAAAACAAATTCACTTTTAAATTTGTGAAACTTTCCTAAAGTGATTTTTTTTAACCTCAAATTTTAACTACCGGTACTCAACTTTATTTGAATCACTAAACCCAGGATAAATTACATTTTTTTCTATAAAAATGCCAGTGCTTTCAGACATACAGTAATTATACATTGCTAACTAGTTTTAAGCCCATAAATTACTTATGATTCGAATTGAGTTTGCTTTAATTAGGCTTCAACTTTTCAAAGGTTTGGCTCTTTAACTCAATTTAATCGAAGTGGGTGCTTAATTAGTTTCAGTGCCAAGGGGAGTAATTTACTTTTCAAAAGATAATTAGCCGACTCTAATATATATATAAATATTAATTAAAAAAAAGTAGAGACTAATGAAATTAAAACTTTTTCTTTACCGGTTCAATTTTTCTATTTTCTTATAGCGTTAAAATGTTAAATAAAAATTAAATTCAAGTATTCAGCTCTATATGCGCACATCTGACAGCAGCTTAGAAAATGTTTATCTTCCCACATAACTTGAATCTTAAAAACTTTAAGAAATAAAGTAAAAAGCGTTTGCAGCAGTTTGAAAGAAACGTAATTTAAAGAGTAAATAAGAGCTTTTAGACACACTTCAAGTCGTTAAATTAGAAAAAAAATCATAATGTCAGCTGATTGAAAATACACTTACTCGCACACCAACAAACTGCTCGTGCAAAATAACCCAACTTAGAAGATAGATAAACGATACATTGGTCGAATAGAGAGCTAAAACATCCGTAGTGTCGAGAATTCTAACAGCATGAATGAACATGTAATTAGCAGCAAACCACAGAGCGCAGAAAAGTCCGCTGCGTGAGAAGAATTTCGTGACTGTAAATCCTTTCTCTTGCAACGTTCGAACACTTTTTCTGTAAATAAATATACAATTTAACAAGCCAAACTAAATAGTAAATAAAACGCGTTTATAGTGCGTAAACAAATGATAAAGGATCTTTACGTGCACAAGGAAAAGAAAGATCCCGATTCTTCAGATCGGCAACAGCAGCAGTTTCCAAGGACGTAAAGTGGGAAGAAAAGACCGGTGCAGATGGTAAACAACCATGTGGTAAAAAATGGAGCATAATATACCGGATCCTAAGTACATGTACAAATAATATTCATAGAATAAAATCAATAATAGCATTTAGAAACAGGGATGGCTCGTAGGATACGTAATGTACGCGTGATTTGAATTCTCTTTCAATGCCTTTTTATCAAACAAATTTTAAATGTTAGTGATTTAACGACAGCAACATCGTGTTTTGTTTTTTGTTTTTTTTTTAAAAAAGAGAATGTTTATCTTTTGTGTCTTTACGTAAAATAAAAAATACCCTGCTTATACAGAGTATATAAAAAATTCAAAATCATATCAATTCCATGATTTTTTTTTATTTTCAAATAGAATTTTCTATTTATAAATCTTATTAATCCAAATGTGATTTTGCATATATAAATCTATATTTATATTGTAGTAGAAAAAATAAATCAATTTATTCACTAATGATACTTTTTGTAATACAGTAGGCCTATTTAATTTTTAACTTTACTAAGACTTTGAAGTTCAATACAGTAATGAAAATATTAAATTATTTATAATTATTTTAAAATTTTGAATTAAAAGATCTTAAAGATCGTTGACTCACTTTTTTTACTCACTTATTTTACTTAACAAAATATAAATATTTTACATCCCCTTAGGAGAAAAAAAAATGCGAAAAATATTTTACTAATACGGGTATATTAAATACATTAAATCCGGTTACAATTCAAGAAATTGTAAAGATAACAACCTAGTCGTTGTATACAAGCAATTTAGTAAGTTTGTAGCTTAGTGAGATTAACTTTTTCAACAATATTCTAATTTTAGTTAAGTTCATTGTTGAGACATGACGAAGATTTAGTTGTTCGATGTATACCCTTCCATAATAAAATTGCGCATTAAAATGGCGCGGTAACTTTATTACACCTTTTCTCCTTACTAAATATTTCTGTTTAAAACGTTGGTCACGTTTTTGATTATTTTTTTACCACAGCTAGTGATCAACCGAAAATACCGCAATGCTCACTTACATAATACCGTAAAAAAAATACGCTAACGTGGAAACTTACTTTAAAATTGGTCTTGGACATTTGATAACTAAAATTTCCAAATGATGATGTTGAGCCATCTCGGTACAAATAAGCTCTTTTAACAAAATGAGTAGCACCAACCCAGGATGAGCCAATTCCGGCTGTAACCACTAAACCACACGCTACTTTGCGTACTCGCTCGTGGAAACAGTACCGGCGAATTACTTGAACACGAGGTATCCCACCAACTTCACCGTCTTCATTTTCACCACTTTGTCCTACAAAATCAGCAAAACAGAAACATATTAGTAGAGTACAGTTTTTTTATATTCATTGTCGTACTTAATTCAATTATCGCTTTAGAATTCTAATTTAATATTATTTTACGACTTTGAGAAAACAAACATTTTCAGTTTTCCATTCTATAGAATACTTAAACAGAATAAACAAATATTATTTTAAATGTTAATAGGAATCTTAAAAGCTCATCGCTTTTTAAAAGTTTCTTTTAAAAATATTTACAATTATATGAGCATAGATTTCATTTAAATAATTTTGTTAATTATTTTAAAACCAATCCAGGTAACTGTTCAAAATTGATAACTTTTTGCGTAGTTGCTTAGTTTCATTGTTCGGTACGGTATGTATTTCGTAGTTAAAAAGAATGTTAATTTGGAATCTTATCAGATACTGCAGCGAGCATTAAAATGTTAACCCCTTGTAAACAAACAAATTTAATCCATCTGCTTACATGACCTTTAAACAGCACCAAATTACATAATTGCTATTTTTTCTAACAAGTTACATGTACGGCACAATATTATTTAAAAAAAAACATTTTTGTGTTGACACTTTTATATTTTTTAAATTGTTTATCATAGTGTTCACTACATTATTCCCCACACTTTATTTAATCTAATTAATATTACACTTCAAGCTTAATAAATGATACGCTTTACATTAGTTTCATTGGTCTAAAGAAATATTATGGTCTTCTTTGATTGGTCTACGAGAAGTTACTTCGATTGTTAATACAAGTAAAAGCTGGCTTCCCTACATAGCGCTAAAGTACTGAGTGATTGCCACCCATAAATAATTCTGACAGTTGTACTGTACATGTACTCTACTTTCGAAAGTCTTCCAATTCCTCGCCACATTTGTCAAATCCAACAAAGTTTAACAAAATCTCTAGAAACCGCTACCTTACCCTTGTGACTTTATTATTTTGCTTATTTTATAACTTACGCTCTTTTATAATTTACGCTTTCTATTCTCGATGGACAACCGCGGTACACACTATTACTCGTACATGCGTGAAGCTCCAGTCGAGTTATTTTGAAACAAAATCACGTAAACACTTTTTAGTTAAATATTCTACAAATTTTAAAAATCCAGCACCTTAAAAAATCTCTTTAAAAATTTAAATCGATCTAATATTAGTATTTTATTTCTTTATAAGAATTTCTATAGGTCACAATCTTTTTACAAATAAATATTGTAAGAAATGATTAAATATTAAACAAATATAATAACAATAAAATTCTTATAAAATCAATTTCATAATATTTTCATAAAAATATATATTTAGGCCACACTTCTTATAATATATTTTTTTTTTAATTTTCAGATTACCTTAATCATTTTTAACAAGTGTGTCAACCCATTAAAATTATTCTTTTTTTTCGCGTGTTCGTAGTATACGTGCGCAGTTAATGTACGTATACAATCACGAACACTATTATTTTAATATTGAACAAACCAAGAGCATAAATCACCCTGTACGTTGTAGTCACGTGCTAACTCAATGTAATATTATGTTGTACCAAGGCTCGTGGCAAATTAATTCCAAGTAAGGATAAGCATTTAAAAAGACAAGATATACGTGTGCTACGGGTGTCACAGCGTTACATTGAAAAATGGCAATTTTCTTTTTTTAGGCATTAGTCAATTATCGATTGAAAATGTGGCGCACAAAAGAAAAAGCCTACAACCACGTCAGTCATTGCAACTTTATTGTTAGGCTAATACTTGACGTTATTCACTCACGTCGACTATTACTTTATTTCTCAGCATTTAACAAGAGCCAATCAATAAGTCACGTTAACTCAATTAAATCTTTTCTCATTTAGCGTATGAGCAACATTTAATCAGTCTTGATTTTTCTCCCACACTTTGCTTTGATACAAAAATCAAAAATATTGATTGAAAAGCCAATTTTCAACAAAATCAATATATTTTCATTAAGAAAAAGCGTTTATTAAAGTAAAAATGTCACTCGCATAAAATATTTATAAACATTCTACTAACTTAGGCTTTATATCCTAATTAATAAATACTATACTATAGCAAACCAAAATTGATTCTGCTTCTAAAGTTCATATTAAAACACGTGATAATAAAAATCTAATATAAAATAATTATTTCAAACACAAACTTTATAATTAAAATTGATTGTTCGTTTCACTTTTTCCTAAAAATTCTGCTTATAGATAGAAAAAAACATAAAACTTTCTGAGAGATAGAGTTAATAGAATACCTTATGATTGTATTATAAAAGTCTATTTCAATTTTTATATTTAAAACTCGATCAAATGCACTTTTACACTTTTTATAATTTGTCGACTAAAGTACGGTATTATAAAACAAATGTTTACGTTACGATTGTAACTTAAATGCTAAACGTAATAAAATCCATATTTACCTTAAAATTAAAATATTTTTAAACATTACTATTCTCTACAAAAATGAAAAAAAAAATAGATCGTTTCTAGTTTTAATCCCAATTTTATCTGATGGCATTAAATATAATATTCAAGTAGTAAGGCTAATATTTACAATATACTAAATTGACTTTCAGTCCGCCTTGAATAATTAATTATATGTAACGTTTTTGCATAAGAAACAACACAAAATTATTACTTCGAAAGGATTTATTGTTATATAAAAAGCACCGTATTATGTATAAGCCGCTTAGTTTCAAATTGCAATTCGAAAAAATTTGAAGAGAAAAAAAAAAACTACCGTATAGAGGTTTATTAGACGTAACTTATAACCCTGCATATTATACTTCTACCCAAAAAGTGAACACTAATAAAAGTCATCATTAATTTTATATTATCGTATGAAACAAGAAAAAAAAATAGTCTATCTACTTTATTTCTCTTGAGACAAAAAGATTTATAAATCAAATGATTTATGATGGTTCTCAACAACGTAATAATTATTAATGATAACAAAATGCATAAGTTAGGCAGGTATAACTTAAAATGTGCATTAAGCGGGCGAAACAAAATAAAATAATTTGCTTGAAAATTAAACTTTTTGCTTTTTCAGACTATTTTTTTTAAAAAAAACCTGCAAATAAAAATTTAATTACTTTATAAAAAAAATATAACTTGACTAAAAACATAATTGCACGCGCACTTGCAATGATTACGTCCCTCCCACTTCCTTGTTATGAATTTTTGTCACAAAATTACGTGTTATTTAGTCAAAAAATATGCAAATTTAAAACAATCTAGATTTATTCTCGGGCAGTAATATTCAAAATTATGTAATTATTTAAAAATAATAATTACTAATTGTTTTCGCGCGCTTTATAAATAAAAATTTTACCATAAAGTTATTTTCTATGGTACTTATTTATAAGGAATGCATAGCCGTTTATTTAAATGAAACAGATTTGTGTACCGGTAAGTTTTATCAAAAATTACCCGAATATGTAGCGGTTTGTGAATGATTGTATATTATTTTGTATTACCCATTGAACAACCTAAATTTTATTGCCTCAATTTACATTTTGCTCTAAGCGCTAATGAATGCAAAAAAAAAAAAACATCAAAAAAACCCCCCAACTGTATACGTTCAAATTTAGATTTAAAACAATGTGGAAACCAAATGACACCCTGTAAAATAAAAGCCAAAAAAACTCGCACTGAATCGATTATTGTTTTTATCGATTATTTGACATTTCTTTAGTTTCCAACAAATATTAGGCTAGGTTAACAATACACAAATATAAAAGGGTTAGCGTTTTGTAAACACTTTTTTTTGATCGTTTTAAGATATTTCACCAAATTCACTTATAGCGGTATTAAATTTCATCAGAGTAAGATTATAATTTTCTCTAAAGGTACACTGCAAATTGCGTGCAAACAGCTATACTTAAATTGATGAAATTGCGCATGCCACTACCACCAAAATTAATACGAGTATGAAACTTGTCGTTACGCTATTATATTAAACCCTTTCCCTTAAGAACGTCACTTTCACGATATTCTTAGTTTGTCAAATTTGCCGTAAAATGTAAACTGAAGTATGTTTGTAAAATAAATTTTAATAAAAGCAAAAGTAATCAAGATAAATTGCCAAATAAAACATAAACCCGTGTTCAAAATGAATATAAAAACATCTAAAAAAAAAAACGTTGTTCTATAAAATTTAATTAAATACTTATCTTTTATATTGAAAATTGATTAATCACAAATAATTTATCAATTTAAAATAATAAACTAACAACAAACGCTAGTTTAAACTTTACAATTATTTACATAGTGTAAAATAATTAAATAAAGTTATTTAAATTAAAATAATTGCTAAAAGTTTATAATATATTTTCACGTTCAATTATGGCAAATCTCTTTTAACTAACTGTTTTTAGCTATAATAATTTACTGTTATTTTTTTTTAATACAAAAGCGATTGAGTTTGTTTAGAAGCACCGATAAAGATTATTCTCGTGTACCGTACATCGTGTGGTTATAGTACTGTATTTCTTTTAATTTTTGTTATGTAGAAAATTTGGGTCCGATAGGTGTAAAATTGGTCGATTTAGTAGTCTATGGTAGCGGTCATTCCTCCGGCTTAATATGCATCTACTTGGTCAGAAAAAAATTGTTGTAGCATAACTTGCAGTTGGAATGAACGGTTAGCAATAGCAAAGGCTAATCGCTTCTCTTCTCTCGCACACTACATGTAGGCTACTGAAACATGTATTCCGTTTCCTCCTCGCCTATGCGTGTTACGTGTATCCGATGTACGGTACTGCAGATAGTGAGTGCGTTGCACGTGAGAAATGACCGGTTGGTTGGTTGCGAGTTGGGGGGTGGCGCATATTTCCCGATCAAAACACTTCAACTCGTTTTCCACACGTCCAATCACATATAAATGATGCGCCACATTGATGACGGCAAAAGCCATTTTCAATCCACTTCAAAATTATTATTAAAGCGTTAATAAGCGAAAACTATCCACTAAGAAAGTTATGCTAACTCAACTTTCAAAAATTAAACAATTTTTTACGAAATGTATTTTTTTTGCTTTATCATCCAATAAAATGACAAGTCTGCCTTAATTGAACTCGTTCGCACAAAAAAATTTTCATCTTTAGAAAAGATGGTAAAAATTTTAGATTAGAAATAAAATTCTAATTCTTGATAAATTTTATATGACGACTTCTGTAACCAAAAAAAAAAAAATAATTGACTCGAAATAAGCTAAGGAGAATTTAATAAGTTTAAAAAATGCTAAGGGCGTGTTTAATGATGTAGGCTACTTAAACTTATTACCGACAAATCCATTACAAGTTTCAAAATTTCCGGGTTTCAATTTATGAGTTTCAATGACGTTATGCAATTTTCTGCCCACAAATCAACCAAATCTTATATTTTCACTTTAGTCAAAATAAAAATGTAATTACGAATACCTGCACAGTAATAGTTTTATCATAGTTACTATGGTTTCATGTACTAGTAAGCCTACTCTAAAATTGTACTTCAACTCATTATTTACTAATAATTATTTCTCCTTTTTTACATTTTTAGAAACAATCAGTAGGAAATACTAAGTATTTTTCAGATAATTATATCCAATTTTTATTTTCAAAAACGTAAAAGAACAAACAATGGGTTTTACAGTAAGTTACTCGCAAATTAGTATAGGCTACGTTACAATTTATTTTCTGCTTAGTACGTATACGTTTGAAACTGCGTCCTTCCAACTTTTACGGATCAATTGACCTCACGTGTGGCGGCGGGGCTTTAACAACGACCATTCGTATGCGTGTGAATATCATGCTCAGCAAAATATTTTAGATCTGCTATACTATTCTCTTTCAATAAAACTGGTGCGATTTGTTTTAAATTACTAATTATTTACGCCGCGTAAAAATAATCGACAAACAGTAAATGTTAGCCAATAAAAATTTTTCGATTTCGCAATAATCGTAGAAGATTATACTAACATCAAAAAAATTGGATTGCTTACGGTTGATACCAATTATAATAAGAAACGTTCCGGTTGTTATGTACCAATTACACGCGTATTAAAAAAAGTAGCCTTGTTGTCAAGGAACCAATTTCAACGATAGGCCTATAATTGCTTCCGTAATTTATGCCGTAAATAACTCTAATATTAATTGAAATTGTCAAAAAAGTACAATTATTTTAATATAAGTTACTGTTATAGCAAAATGATCTCGTTATAATACGATAATAGTAAATACGATAATTGTAAATGCGATTATTGGTTCAGGTTAGCGATGATCGTCAAAAGCGTTAATTGTTAAATACCGGGTGTCCGGGAGTGTACTGAATGATTTCCAATTGTAATTTAAAGCTAAAAACTTAAAAATAGTGTTAGAAAAATTTTTGTATAAAAAAATTATTTTTCTGTTATTTCCTAAAATTTCTCTGTTAGAATTATTTTTTATAGAATATTAAAAATATATTTTTTTAAAAATAATTTGTAATCTTTTTTGTAATAAGCATTTTTAGTAAATTGTTTCAAAATTATTTTAATTTTAAAATTATGAAAGTTTTAAAATAATTATTTACGTTTAAAGTTATAAAAGTTTTAAAATACATGTAATTACAGTATTTATGCTTAAAATTCTGTAAGTTTCAATGCCCTTTATGCTTTAAAAATTGCAATTTCAGCTGAGCGTATTGAACGGCTTATAGAAAGCAAAGGAGACGCACAAGGTCAACATAAAAATAATTGAATTTTGATATTTTTTTGAACTAACAAAAGCTTTTTTATAGCAAAAACTTTCTGAGTTTCTCTGTAAAATGACACCACTTTTAAGCTTTTAGGTTTTTTTAAATCACAATTGGAAATTGGTCTGTACCTTCTCGGACACCCGGTATTACAATTTTTGTGTAAAATTATGTCTTTAATAATAATTAAGTACATGTAAAGTATACATTTAAACAGCTAAAAAATAGTAATTATTCACTATCAGATAAATCTCATTTCCTGTGTTTACTCAGTTTTAAAAACGATTCTAATTAAGCGATTTAATACAAAAACAGTGAGTTCTGGTTTATTTTTACCTTTCAATAAATAAAAATAATTTATTAATGTTACTAAATAATAGTTAGGCCGCGTTCAACTTTTCGGCGCCTTTGTACAAAAGCAAGTAGTACAATTTGACGAAATAAAATACATCTGCCTCACTAATTTCATTCCGTACAAAATTCTATTTACACCTCCAACCTTAACAGTATTACGAAGTGCCTATTCAGCATTCTATCGTAAACGGTATGCCAACCAAAGTCGTTATCAGAAACCATAGAGCGATTCCCCGTAATTAAATTAGAGAACAAAAACATTAGGCGAATGACGTGTGCTCAGTTCTGACGTCCGTTCGCTGTCCACAATCTAGCCTTATACCGCAATTTTGGGCAAAAATTAGCACTTTCGGTGTAATTGAAAGTAATGACTATAGTCTGCGTGTGCTTGTTGTCTGTGTTTTAAGTCGACTTGCTTTTCCAATAACAAAGCACAATCGTGTACAGTAACACAGTTTAGAAATGCGTACAAACGACACACTGCATATGCTTATTGAAAAATTCAATTACGAATAGCGGCATATTATATCAAGGCATCATAAAAAAATATGTAAAGTTAAGTTAAAATATAAAATGTCACCACTAATGAAAATTGTGACATCGCCTAAAGCACTTTATACCACCTTAATTATTAATCAATTTTTAATAGGGTAATAGGTTTTAAAATGAAATTTGAACTAAGCTATCGCATTTCAACCAAAATTTGCAGCTTTACAATCGGAAAAAAAAATAATAAATAAAATAAATATTAGATGATGATAATAATTTAGTGAAATGCAATGCAATGGAATCACCAACATTCTGAACACATGGTCTTTCCACCGAGAACTTACCAATCTGTTAATTTTATGCTTTGAATGTCGTCATAAAAAATACAAAGAATTCGACAAAATTCTACTTTTCTCAACTCATCGTTAAAATTTTACATTTCTACAGCCTACAGTATGATCCTCATTTTTCGACAGTTATGCTTACATGGCATAAAAATAATGATGGAAAATGTGTGGATAAAACGAGATTACAAAAATTCCACTTTTGTTATTTGTTGACTAACAACTTAATGTTTGACAACATCTTCAATAAGAGTATTTGTCTACGGACGCAAATAATAAAAAATAAAAAAAATAAAAAAATCTTAAACAAATTGTTTACTAAACTTTCCTTGTTGCTAAATCAAATAATAACAATTCACCTCGATCGAGTGATATAAGTAAATTCAATATTACATTTACAAGTGCTTTTTATTAAAAAAAATAAATATTATTCAACGTGGTGCACTTGTTAGCAACCAGTGGTTCGTTCAACGCGCTCGTTTATTTTGACAGCTATTAATCGCTGTATTTTTCATTAATAACTTAGTCCACGTTGAATAAGTGATTTGTGGAAAAGTTTAGTTCATTATACAGTAGCATGGTAACAGTTATGAGTCATTCTCCGAGATGACCAATAATACCCTGGAACCGATATTCGTCCCAAGTGTTAATTAACTGTGTTTATGCTCATTTTAATAATACCCTAGAGCTAGACTTCCGTTCGCTACGAGTACATCTGACGCATGAATTATTCAAAAGCAGCCCGAAACTATATAAAAGAGAACAATCGCAATAAATATATTTATAATTGAATTAATAATAAATTAGAAAAGAGACTGTTTGGTCGTAAATACTATTCACAGCCTACCACACAGTCTGCTATATTTTCTATTCTTACTTTATTTGAGACATTTATGAATTGCCCCGCGCAATACAGTACTGTATGCGGTACAGGAAAACAAACCACTTCTACTTTTCATCGATCGCTTCTTTTGCTATAGGCCTACTGCACATCTAGCGGCAAAACTTTGATCAAACCAAACCTCCGATTAATTAAAGTTTAAGAAAATCAAATCAAACGGCGCATAAATTAATTTAATTAACCAGCTTCCGGATTAAATAATCACTGTCCATTAATTTAAAAATGTGTAGTAAATTTTGCCAATAATTATTATGCGACTGTAACGCACAGTCCCTAACGTTCGTCTCCTAAGTTATTGTTCAATGTAAATCTGTGGAGACCTAATTGTTACAATAGAAATCACACGCGAAGGGCTAAATGATTCACTGAACCCGAGGGATTAGAAAGAGATTATCTCAGACTCCGTGACCGATCCCCGAAGTGCAGAAAATTCTTGCAAGTCAACTTCAATATTGACTACTTCTCTACTGAAATAGTTATTAATTGCTTATTATTAAATTACGCTCATTAAAATAGTAAACGCTATTAACTGTCTTCCTCGCCGTCCCTATACACCTGAGTTAGGTAGAATTTCACAACTTCGCATTCATCATGCCTCGTTTTGTGCCTTAATAATTTTTTTTAATAGCTTAGTAGCCCGGGAGCGGCTGTCAATTTGGAAGATGTTATGTTACCCAGTACTGATGTTACCGCACTACAACAATAATATTATTGTATCAATGGCTGCACTTTTTCCACTCAAGAATTTAGTAAAATAAAATTATACTAGTACAAAATTTTTAATTATTTTTTATAATTACCGGTTGAAATGTTAAAATTACAGGATGTATGGCGTAATTTAGTACATTCTTTGAGAAAACGAGAAGCAATTTAGTAAATGATGCAAAGTTATCGTTTTGCCATTCTTTATCTGAGTCAGATTCTTAACGGTAATTTCCATAGAGCCAAATTCATTTTAAAATATTCTATAGCCACGCGAGTAGTACGATAGTTTGCGCTCACTTTTTCCAGATGCTTTCACAATTTTGCGACAATTTATTTATTTTCATGAATTTGAATCTATAGCATATTAGCATTACTAATGGATATTTAAGAGACGTTTACGAGACGGGCCTACTTGGTTAAACCATTGATTTTTTTCTTTATGTCTAAAAACAAGTCGGTATATAAAGTATATTAAATTTCATAAATAGCTGTTGAGTTGACTTTATAATTTAAGAAAGTTAATTTAAAATTTTTATGATTCAAAGTGAGTCGCAGAACGTTCTCGCAGTTGATAACAAAACTTTATAGCTTCGATATTATTAAAGACTACGGTTTGCAAATACAACATTTATGACGATTCATGGTAAATAAATTTATATTAACTTTTATCAAATAACTTTCTACTCGCGCGTAGATTGCTAAAAATAAAGTTAAATTTGAAAAACAATTTTCAGATTTTTGACCTTAAAAAACAAGGTTCAAAAATACAAATGTGTAAGCAAACAACCTAATTTGCTGCTCTTATAGTGTATGGCCTACGCTGTACAGTATATAAGCGTAAAACAGATCAATAAAATAATAATTATTATCGCTTAATTTATTCAATGGTTTATTTATCTCTTTCTAGGTGTTGACATCATCTTAATTTTCAATCCTCAGTATTAATGGATCGTTTTTATTGAAAAAGTGTGAGTTTTTGGAACAATGTATTAAAACTTAAATTTTGTTTTCCAAGTTTTCCAATTGAAAAAAATTGAAAAAAGTTACGCGCCACAAAATGTAAATTTCTCTAAGTTCAAACATCTATTCAGAATCCTAGGTTATAACATTTTTTACTTGTGAAAAAAAAATACAAACAATAAAAACGATATCTTACGTTATAATAAAACCAGGCCTATTTACAATCAGCTAAAACTTTAAATTTAAATAATCAAGGCTTTACCTCAAAATTTGATTTAGCCTACTTATAGCACAAATGACTACCTACTAAAAAAGTTCACCCCAACGTTTCTTTTTTTTAAAAAAAAAAACAATTTAATAGTTTTATTTTATATTTTTCTCAAATAAAAAGTTAGCAGACAAACGTATACCGGTAGTAACTATGGTAATACTGTGCAGTAGTTCTAAAATCACTCTTTAATTGCAAAAATGGGACGAGTAACCCAGACATTTTCCAGTACATGTACTTCTTTAGCTTTCAGTTTTTATATACCGTGACATATCCCTTTTTTACAATAATTAGCAATTTAATTTACCGGTACTTTTATCGTTTTGAATCGATGAATAGCGCGCTCAAGTTGAATCAATAAATTATTTCTAATTGTTACACCTATTAATCTTGTTTACTTGAGCCATCGTGCTTGAGCATTTCAACTCGACCATTAGGATAAAGCAGCAAAAAAAAAAATTACCGGTATGTTTTTTCTCAGTTTTGAAAATTAATACTTGCCGACGTACCACAAATGCTATGCTGAAAAAAAATTAAAGCTTAAGTCCTAATCTGCTTAAAAGTTCCGGGTACTTTAACGCTTTTGTTTCATTCTTCCACTCCGCATTCATTCAACGTAAAATTGCTTTCTGAAACTAAATTTGCGCTCACGATAGGGTTATACAACAACCATTTCTAGAAAGAAAAAAAAAAAAATGTACATAATTCATTATAATTATTACGGTCTAGCATCGATCGTAATCTGTCCTAATTAAAATAAACTTTCAAAATAATTCGCGTCAAAAAATAAATCACGGATTAATCGAATAACGACACCCATCACAAAGAACTCGTATAATACCGGTACATGAATATTTTTTTAAAAAAATGATAATAAAAAAAAGTGTCGTCAATAAATGACGTCTTACGGTTCTTACTGACAAAATTGATGCTAGTATTTCCTAAAGACGCTGCTGAATTTTGGGTCACCAATTGCGAATTATTATCCATGGAATCGCCGGAGTGTTTCAATCCTCCGCTCAGCTTCCTCCTGCCGTCGCCTTTGACTCCGTTTTGTTGCCGCGGTTTCCCCGCCGTCTCCCGACTATTGTTCCGCTTACACGACGCCACGCAAGGACCCAACGGATTAGCTGCTAAAATCACCAGGTCGTGATTCGCAATGATGGGATTCCGAACTTTGCCGTTACTCACGTCACCCGCTTCCATCTTAATCGCGCGGAATATCAATTAAATAACGAGTTAAGAAAAGAGTTTGGAATTGACGTTTCTCCTAGCTACGCTCATAGTTAAGCGACGACCGGAGCTGCGGCGAACAAGAAAAGTAAAAGTGAAGGAAAATTAACGACTAGGAACATCTTAAAGTAGCGCGGCGGTTCAATGCGCGAAAATCAACGCTCATCTCTTTACGAAGCAAATAAAAAAATTGAACGAAGGTGAAATGGATCCTCGGTTGGTCATTAAATGATGCAGATTGATTTGAGTAATGTGCCGTTTAGTTTTAAAGAGCATCTCTCTCCTTAGCCCAGTGAACGTCTTATGAGACGAGGCGCAACAAATTTAATCTTTAAAAACCCGGCTTCTTCTTCTTCACAGACGCACAACGTCTGCAGCTCCTCAACAGCGCAACTCTACTAATATTCGCTATTCGCTCCATAGACCTTGAGTTCGCTCAATTAACGCTAGCCTACCGCTACTTATTCCTACCTACAGTAGGCACTCCTACAGGGTGCTTGAAATAACACACAAAATCAGTCTATTTTTTTTTAAATTAAAAAAAATTAAAAAATAATGATTAAATCATTTTTTAAAATTGGTATTGAGAGAATTCGAAGTAAAGCTACGAAAATTAAATTTACTTTATCTCCATTAATTATTGTATGTATATAAGAATTTAACTAGTGTAACTTAATAAGGTTTAATTTATAAATAATTATTGAAACTGTTCTCACCGGAATTTTGAAACAGGTTTCAAAC
This sequence comes from Polydesmus angustus, assembly GCA_034698085.1. Taxonomy (NCBI): domain Eukaryota; kingdom Metazoa; phylum Arthropoda; class Diplopoda; order Polydesmida; family Polydesmidae; genus Polydesmus; species Polydesmus angustus. The sequence goes on along the minus strand of JAQGAY010000271.1, from coordinate 18,395 downwards.
GTCAAACGTCACTTTCACGATTTTCAAAAATGACTTTCGCTTCTCTATTGGAAAAAAAAATGATCTTTGCTCTCTATTGAAAAAAATCAGCGAAAATAGGTTTGCAGAAGGTGGAATTAATTCCACCAAACCTTTGGCGTTCACAGCAAAATGTGAAACTGGTTTCATCTATTGAAACCTGTTTCAAAATTCCGGTGCGAACAAAGTAATACTATGATAGTGTATTAAAACAAAATTCAATTGGCAAATTAAGATAGTATTGTGTATTTTATAACATTATTCGATGTCATTTAAATAATATTTTTAATTAAGTTGGTCAATTAAATCAATATTTAATTAAATTAATCCATTTTAGATTAATTACGACCAATTTTTTTTTTTTGTTTTGATGTTACCAATTTTAATTTTAAAAATACAGTATTCGTAAATGTCAGATGAAAATGCTGTTTATTTTAAGTCCACCAAAATAAGAACCAAAAGATTTTGAACAAAACAGTAATTGAAATTAGTCCGTTATAACGCGATGTCCCCCCAATCATGTCGATTTTCGACTTTTGAATTCGCTATAACGCTGGGGTATCGTAACGCGGCATCCACCATGTCCCCGAACACGGACTACACTGTATTTAAAATTTAAAAAAATTGAAAAGTTGACATTTTTCCCGGTAAAATAACGCATCACGATAAAGTTTTAAAAAAAAATCCGATGTGTTTGAGGTTGAACCTGTGCTCATAATATTACACAAAGTGAATAAACATCCTGTAATATTTAATACACTTGACAGGGATGTAGTTATAATGAAAATCGATGCCACTATCAATGGGCTACTTTTTTTTAATACTATGATTACTTTTCGTGACATCTATCTACTTTGTAGAAAAGCAAATGCAATCTTTTTTAAATTTGACGTTTTGTAGTGGTATTGACTGCTGCTGGTAAACTAGTACAGTGCACAAAAGATTGCGAAATGAAAGAAAACTACCGTATAGAAAGACGACAGTTTCCTTATTCGCGCTTCCATGGCAACCGCGACTTTACTTCAAATTCATATTAGTATTCTTAAAGGAAAATATTATATTTTATACGAAAAAAAAAAGTTTTCTTTTTTCATTATATTGTAGAGGCCTGCACTCGCAGCTATGTCGTATAATATTAAAAACCAAACGCTACTCAAATAATATTGTTTTTGTTATTACACCCGTAATACATTTTTTAATGAAAAATAATCATGACATTATATTAAAATAACAAAAGATAAACAAATAAAAACGCTAAATAAATAAAATTATTAAAAAAAGAAACTACCGCATATTTTCTTTGCCAACTTTAACTGTAATGCGTATGCAAAGCAGCAAATGTATGGTGTATTTATTTGCATTTTAAAAAAAACCTCTAAATAAAATAATACTTGCATTATTAAAATTAATATCCTTTTCGAATTTATATTTAAATTTAAAAGAAACGCATTGGAATCATTATTACAGTACAGTATTGAGTAGCTCGCAATAAGCTGCCCCTAACAGTGGGCAAACACTTGTTACAGCTACTGAACACATTTTCGTGTACTTTACAGTACAACGAGTGCCGGTTGTAATTGCGGGTTCGAAGTTTTATTGTTAATTTAGTCTTCAAGCATTTCGCGAAGTTTTGAAATACGATTTTAAGTAATTTTTAACCGTTATTACTAAATATCTATCAAATTTATATCATCTAAATACGAAAAAAATCGAAAAATCAAACATTTGAAATTCATTTTAACAATCAAATTAACTCAATTTTCTAATACAATAATAGAATATAAATATTTGCCTGCATCTGGCATGCATTTGTACATTCAATGGCCTTATTTACATTTTTGAAATCGTTTTTTGACAATGGTTTGTGTAACTCTTCTTCATTGTGAAAATGAATAAATTTAAGAGATGGCGTACCAAAACATTGTTAAATTAGCCTTTCTAAAGCCCTTAAAGATTCCGTTTGAATAAATATAAATATTTAAAGAAAGAAAAATTGAATTAAATGTAGTAAATAACGTACTGCTGTAAACTTAGTAACTTTACAAGTTATTAAAACTCGACAAAAAAAAAAAAAAAATCGCAAACGGTATAATATTTTGCGTGTAAAATGGTAAACACTTTTATATTCCATAAAATAAGAATATTTAAATTAAATAGAACCCAGTACTGAAAACGTTTACCGAAGTTTGGCTTAAGTTTTTGACGACTTTATCTTACCTTCAACTGAAGTATAATAATACGGGTAAGAGTAAGTTCTTCTGCTGGGGGAGGAGTAAGCATCTTCACTCATAATCGCCTCACACTTCACGCGCCAACTTGAAACGTTAAGCTGTGCACTTCACCGTCCGACGTGTTCAAATGGGAACAAACACTAAGCGCTACGTGGTACAGTAGTTGACAATTCCTTTAAAGTGAATACAAATTTCAACTGCGGTTAAAACTGATCCTCCCTACACGCATCCACCCGGGATAAATGTCCATTATTGAACAAACTGGTTGTTCATTTATCAGCCCTACATTCGAAATAGGTCTCCGTACAATATGTCCGATAAACTCTACAGTAGCATGTTATAGTCAGGAGGCCGGCTTTCAGCTCTAGGCAACTGAATAGAGAATACTAAATTATACGCATGAAACGCTTAAAATCTACCACTGCTTTCGCTTCTGAATCAATAATGTCAATCGTGGCCCATTTCGCTAAAACAGAATATAAACAACATCCCACACCAACAATATCACCCCCCCGCACCAAAGCTAGCAGCAACACGTCAACGTCATGGTCACATGAAACGTACTGTAGCTAGAACACTATGTTATCCAAATCGAAACATTTCAATCGATTCACTATTCAACTATAGTCACACTCAAAATACCATAACAACATTGTAAACCTATCGGAAAACAACTTAATTACGTAATATTTACTTTTTTTTCTTCCTTTGCTTTGTCATTATTAGCCTATTTACAATGCTAATGCGTTATCGATAGTTGGTACATAGTAAATATATAAAATGCAAGATTAATATTTAATTAAATGACAAATTCAATATTTTTACTGAAAAAGGAAGAAAAAAATTCTACGAGCTATTTAAAATGACTGAAAATATTTTTCTTTTGAAAGGAAAATATTTACTATTTTTTATTTATTTATTTTTATTTTATTTCGAGTTTTATCAACTCAATCAGGCTCACGAGGGTTTTAGAAATAATATTGTGTAGACAGATTTTGCTTTCAATACTTTATGTAGATTACTTTATTATAATTTATTTCACAAAACAAACATTTAAAGCAGCAAGCAATACTTGTATTGATTAGTTATTTAATGTTTTGGACTCTTTTTGGAGGGTATAAATTTAAGAAGTCTTTAACCATTAGTTATTAAAAATAATTACGAGTATATCTAAAATTCAATTATATCGCATTCTTTGTTTACATCATCATTAAAGTTGTTGTTTTTTTTTTACATAAATTCTGTTATTGAATATAACGGCAATAAAATGCTGACTTAAATCGTGATTACCATGCACTGATAAAAAAAAGTAGTTAATGTAATCAATTATTCAAATAAATCTGAACGATGTCATCAATATTTTTACGGAAACACAAAATTTTATATTCTGCAATTTATCTATACACGAAGCTTGTTGACGTGACTAAAATGGGTTTGGAAAAAGGTTAGCAAAAATAATTGACATCGATTGATTATCAAGTGTTGAGCAAATGTGGCACGCATTTAAAATACTTTAAAGTACTACATCATTTAGTTGGAAAATAAACAATCAACTTCTTTAAAATAAATTCTAATCAGAGTTGAAAATTAATGTGTATGAAACGAATTTTATAAGATGCATTTAGATCAAAATATGCTAATAATAATTGTTGCCATATTATGATATTTCATAAATATTAAAAATATATGTATTAAATTTTTTTCACCTAAATAAAACCCATCTATAAGCGGATTTAATAAACACCACAATTCCGTTACATACTACTGTATTAAAAGTAGCATAATAATGTACAAGTGCTGTATATGAATTTAGCAGCATATAGACAAAATTTTATGCATATTATCGGCAAAATATTATGCGCACGCATAGATAAGGCAATAAGACTACAGTTAACATGCGATGCATAATACTGTACTATGGAAACCTTTGAATACAGGAACTCAACAGATGATAAATAAAATATGACCTTTAATTTACGATACTTTAAATATTGAAATCACCTATATTGTTACCGCATAAATTATTGTACATTAAAATGGTTGCAGGAAGCTAAATTAAAATTTATTACTTCCTACATTATAAATTTTTTTAAGAGGTTATACAAAATGCTAGTACAGTACAGTACATGCATCTTTTTTGCAAGCGCTCTTGAATTAAATTTTCCAGCAATTTTTTATTAAAAAATAATCAATATATTATTTTAATTATTAAAATAATTCAAATTACTTGATATTTAAACTAAATAAAAAAATGTTTGTTCCATACACAAAAAAGTTCAATTTATAAACAGCTAAACTTTTATTTTGCATTTGGGTCCTAATTAAATTACAAAACCTTCTTATTGCTAGTCTGAATTTAGGAAGCGGGGAAAGGAAAGGCAGAATAAAGTGCAATAAACAAATTATGACACGCAAATTCATAACTAAATATACGCTATTCTTTCCGTCAACTTGGTGCAATATGTTTAATTCAATGCAATTGGCTTTATCTTTTAACATTAAATAGCTTCGTTTTCATAATATGAGCATCGATTCTACTTTTGGGTTAACATTTTGTGGTGCTTGTCTGTTTTATGTACATACATCTATCAATATTGATCGTCCACATAATTACAGAGATGCACATGAAGAAATATAATATTATATAACTAGTACTTACAAACAAAACACCGCTCACATTCTCTACCAACTAACTGTTGTACTTATATACAACGTAGCATACACATCCAATACAACTATTGGCCACTAAAACACATTTCATTTTGAATGTACGAATGTATCATTACAACAATAATTATCAGATAATGAGCAATAATTATTATTCTTAACGCTTAATCAACCGAATTGTACGTGTTCTAAACATCAGAGACAGACCAAATGCAATTCCTTACAAAAGTTTTCTCTTAAAATTTCACGCGTTTCTTTCTGCTAATCGTTCATAATTAATTAGAAAATTGTACTATAAACTGACATATAATTAAAGTGCGTTCAAAGGCGACAACAACAGAATTCTGCTTAAAATCGAGTTTCATAACGTCAATTGATTAAACTTAACAAGTTATAATAGTTTAATTAAAAAATAAATAAAATTCGAGTTTTAAAAGGAAGTTTACGATAAGAAATATCCGTGAAATGTCAGAAAAATTATGTAATATGTGCATTAACAATTACAATAAATATTTTTTAAATTCTTATCACTCTGGTAGATGTGTATAATATACCTGTAACTTACCTCTTTTATAATACTGGGTTCCCGAGATGTTATCGAACTAACGCCTGTTATTAAACAAGAAAAATTAGTAAAGCTAAAAATTTAAAAATTGTTCCATTTTACAGAGAAATTCAATGTTTTTTTCTGAAAAAAAAAAATTATTTTGTTAATTCAATAAATATAAAAAAAATTCAAAAAGTAGCTTTTCACAGTTTTGATATGTGACCCTTTTGTAATTATTTATAAAATTTGTTTGGATTTGTGAGACTGATTTGATTTCTCTGAACTATTCAATAGGGTTAACTTTCCATTAATTTTAAAACAAAGAGAGCATTGAAATATACATAATTTTAAAACATAAAATAATTTTGCAACAATCTGTTAAAAATTCATACTTTTTTTAAAAAAAATACACTTTTTAATATTCTATAAAAAAATGTATCAGAGGAAATTTAATTTTAATTTTTTTTTTATATTTTTTGAATTAACCAAACAAAACTTTTACAGAAAAAACTGAGTTTCTCTTTTAAACGGCACAGCTTTAAGAATTTTTAGCTTTGCAAGGTTTATTTTAATGACAGACGTAAGTTATAAAGTAACATCTCGAATACACAGTATAATAACTATTAACATGAATAAAAGTCATTCTCGTCAAACTAGATATTGACTGATACAGTTGATATTCAATTAACAGGGTATTAACTTTCTATGATAATGATTTTAGAATGATGACACAGTTCGACTGGTTGAGCTACAAATTCTTTTACAGATTTTTGTTCGTTTCTAAGATTATAATTTACAACAGTATTATTACTATACACGCAAATTGCTTCCGACCTTATCGAGGAATAACTTTTGAGATCGCGTTTCAACCTAACTGTTGATTTACCATATGCATACTTGACTGACTATTCAATCGTTTCATCCCGTTCCCGTATTGTGTGAAGTTTACAACAAACGTGTACTTCCACTATTTTTAACATGTTAAAGTTAATGATACTTACTAAGTACCAATTAGTTATCATTTACCTCGTTTCAAACTGAGCAATATTACAGTTTCAAAATATATCCGGGCAATCCGCAAAATTTCGATCCCAATAACCACCGGAGTACAGCCAAACTTCCTCTTTTGTGACCGAATCCGTTCCAAATTCGAACCATCTTAATAAAAATAGTAATGTCATTACAATATCAGAAATCTAATTTTTTTAAATAATTTATAGCAATTATTGTTTTAGTGCTTTCAAAAATTATTTTCATAAAACTTTCATGAAAATAAAAATTGATAATCTAACAAAACATGCTATTAATTTAACAGTTATACTAACTTTGGCTTCCAATTATCTTTATCTTTCCTACGATATTTCCGCGACTCTCTCTGTTTTTCTTCTAAACGGTTTTTCTCAGAAGCTGCCCCATCTTAATAAATATTACCCCACATAATATCAACATTAAAATGACAATCGACAAAAAGACATCAACTATTAATTACGACAAGAAAAGGCGAAACAAACCTATATCGCCCTCTTCTAAAAGACGAACATCCGGTCGTAATCTTGAATCAGTTGACGGTAGCTTAGCTCTTAGTTCATCATCTAATTCGTTTAATGCCATGGCAAATAGTGTAAATTGAAAATACTATCAAACAAAACTCAATATAAATAATTGCCATTAGCTACATGTGAATCTCGACTACCTCGGCGGCATTTTCAGTTCGAGGTTGACTTTCCCACAGTAATATAGAATTAGGAATATCCAGGGAATAGGTAGAGTCATTTTTGGGAGGTTCCAATCCATCACAATCATCACCTCCATTCTCACCATCCTTTCGTAAATATTAAGTCATAATTTTAAATTAAAATTTATTGAACATTTTTGAAGGTGCTTACCATGCTACCAGAAGTACTACTGCCAAAGGGAAGCACTCCACTTAAACTATTAAACTTATTTAATGTCTTTCTAGGAGTATGAGCAGGGCTAGATGTAGGTGTATTTCGAGGACTTTTGTCTATAGTTGTCTGCCTCTTAAATTTGTCCGCGTTTTGTTGAACATATTCTTCATATGAAGGAATATCTACGCTTTTGACCAAATCCGTCCACTTGCCATACATATATCTCAATTTGCTTTTTCTAAATTTTAAAATTTTTAAAATTTTAATCATGCATGAAGATAAGCTCACAGAAAAATAACATTACTGTTTATCAAGAATAAACCCTTCTACTCGATGAACATCCTTATTAAACCACCCAGCTGGTTTGAAAGTGATCATCGATTTCAGTCCGTTAGTGTGGTTTGTCACTTCTAAAACTCCGTACTAAAAAATAAATTAAAAATTAATAAATGCTAAATAATTACAGTATGCTGTTATAAATATACTAGAATATTAAAATTGAAATTTCATGTACAAATAAAAAAAAATTATTTTTTAATTTAAAAAAGTTCATTTTTTATCTTACTGCTGGAGAAATATTACAAGTTCTAAAATATGTAAGTATTTTTTGATTTAAGTTTATAGGACTTAAGACCTACTTGTTCCAGCCATAGTTTTCCTACGATGATATTGTGCACGCATAAATTAACGTTGGACCAGGAATATGTTTCTCCGTGTCTAAAAAGATGCTACAAATGTATTAATCTGAATAGATCACTATCTCTTGTCTCAATATTATAGCTTATAATGCAACACTTACTGAAGTAATTCTAAAGTAGCTGTTCCCTTAGGCTGAATTTCTACCGATTTTCCCCAAAACTTCAACTTAGAATGAACAGTACCGTGAAACTTAAAAATAGGAGACTCTGCGTGATAGGCGCTAACTGGAGGATGATGACTCACTTGCTCTGAACACCAACGAAAATTTTCACTAAATACATAACAATTAGTTAGTAAAATAAATTAAATAGGTATTGCTAAAATATAATAAAAAATGACTCACTGTTCTAATTCGTATGTTTCACCTAAAATCGGATTAAAAGGCTTTCCCAAACGATCGCAGTTTGCTGCTCCGCCAGAAATTGCAAAAGCTGTTATGTACTATACAAACAATTGATGTTAACCGTTAATGATAACGACATATAAATAAAGCACAATAGCGTTGAAAATAAACTAACCTCTAATCGAGCAATTGGATCTTGGCATTGACTGGCCTTTTCAATGATATACGAATATTCTAACGATTCAGCAATGCGTTGCAAAAAACTTAAAGGTTCGTTGAAAATGACAGGCATTGTCACTTTAGATAATTCCTAAATAATAAAGCATTATGTAAATTTAATTATATAATTTTAATTGCAAACAATTTTAATTAAAATTAAAAAAATTACTTTCCCGATGCAGTGCTTCAAGAAACTCCACACGCTGAAATCAGCTCTTGAGAACATGGGCACTGGCAAGCATTGCCTATAAATAAATATTGTATAATTATTATTTTAATCACGAAAAGTCTGCGACAAAAATTGCTATGACAAATAATGCACATTTTCAACTGTCACTAAACTCTGAAAATTACCCGACCACTTCTTTTTATGACCTAAGCGACTAATTATTTTTTCAGTTATTAGTTTCCTTCTTGCTCACCAAGATTAAAATACAATGGCGCTTTATCGTCAATTAGTAGTATTTATTTACAACTTCCTTCCTGGGCCCCGTTTCATAATGAGATTTTTGTAATTATATTAGTGTTTTGTTCAATGTACTCTGACCCTAACAATCCCAAATTAATGCTAACTATCAGGGTCAAAGTACATTGAACAAAACACTAATATAATTACGAAAATCTCATTATGAAACAGGGCCCTGATAGATTTATTTTATAGCCAGTATAACTATAGTGGGCCTTCCGCATTATTTTTTTAACCTCTCAAGTTATAAAATTAAACTAACAAATATATTGAGTTAGTTTCTAGAAAATCCCAATACATGTACTGTATATAGCCCACAGTATGTAATGATCGACACATTTTAATTCCATTGTCAATAAATTAGTTAAAATACCGGGTGTCTCTAAAGGTATGCCCCTATCTCACACATCTATATTTTATTAATGAAATGTGATAAACTAATTCAGTCAAGTCACAAGTATTCTACACATATTCAAGTTCTGTTTCCTGTTTCATGAATGTTCTATGTGGCCCCTCTACAGCACAGACCACATCAATGCAAAAAGGGACCTCCTCATAAAACATTTATAAAACAAGAAATAAAACTTGCAGCATATGTGAAGAATACTTGTGACTTGACTGAATTAGTTTATCACATTTCATTAATAAAATACAGTATAGCTGTGTAAAATAGGGCTACTATTGTTCAAATACTGTATAATATTATTTATTTAAGAAATTAAAAATAGCAATGATTTCCAAAATAACTTTAAAATTAATTATTAGTTCAATTAACTGAGATAGATGGAACACCTCTTGGATTAATGGAAATTCGAATATTTGAAACATTTAATAAAATAAGATTTATAATAATGTACTGTAATCTGTATACTGTATATAAAAATTCAGCTTGCGTATGTTGGTGTGGACTTTGAAATTTATTTATTCATTTACATCTGTGCAAAAACAAGTTTCAAAGGTCAAACTCGGATGACGTAAGCAAAAGCTAAACCGCAAAATTTATATTATCTTCGACTACAGTAAATTCAGTTTTATAAGCAAAACTAATCCCACAAAAAATATTCCAATTTATATTGTCCATCTCCCTTAAAATATTTCGGTCAATAAATTGGTTTTATCGCTAATGGATAATCCTTTGCACAACATGTTTAATGCGTATTTCATTCAAATAAAACACATAGTACGGTATTGTAAACCCTATATGAAATAATTCCAACATATTATGCAATTTATGCATTTAAAAAATAAATTATCTATTTTATAACTGATTCTAAATTTGCAATTTTAATTTAAAATTCTCCAATATTATTTATAAACTCTTCTCCGAGTCTTCAGATGGAGCATAAAATTACGGAAGAGAATCTTATGTAGGCTACCAACTCAAGCAGCCAAAAATATACTGTACAAACTGTTTTATTAGATTGTACTGAGTTATAGTTTAGTAAAAAAAATAAACATTGTTAATAAATAATTTTGTTCTTGATTTTCCCCTCAAATTAAATTTTAATATTTTATTTTACCGGTATAGATTTATTATTTATACACAAAATATTTTATAAGATATAAATAAGCAAAAATTCACGAGCTTAAACGGTATGAACTACAAATTCTTAAATGTAAAATGCGGAAGCAGAGAAATCTAATAAATTGACATCATAAACATATCCGCATCGTGTTCGAATTTAATATAAACCAGCCCAAAAAAAAAAACCTGTCAAAAATAAATATAATAAAAAACGCCAGATCAATAGTCACGAGAAGAAATCGAAAACCTTACGATAAGCATCGTACCAAACTAAAATCAATAAAAAAAAACATGGTTCTTCAAAAAATACTGTAAACTCTTAAATACAAAATTTAATACACGTCGTTAGTTAACCAATAATCTTCGATGGGACCAAAAGCTTTCTCTACGATTTCACCTTTTCGACCGTAATAGCATGCAGTGTACCGAAAAGCATCATTCCGTAATAATATTATGTATACTGACCTAATTTAATAGAAAATGACGAAAACATTCTCGATTAAATTCGTCGGTGCCAGTGCACTCGCGACACACTAAAACACAACATCGATTTCTTTACCCTCAAAAATCTACCAATTGGATGCGTTCTTTAAACATCTCTCTCGCACACACGTACAAGGCCGACCTTGGCATTTTGTCCATCGATCCATTAGTTTAGAAAAAAAAAAAAAAACTGTGACATAGAAAAGATATCTTCTGATTTTCTCATTTACCGGTGCCACAAGCAAACGATATCTTCCCAACACTCGCCACCTAAACATTGCTTTAAACACTTCCTTGTTTACAAAATAATAAACAATATATAAAGGTCGAACAATGCCTTGCAAAACATGTGAATTAATGCGGTAGAATCGATAAATTACTGTAATAATTATTACTACTACTAGTAACATTCGCTAAATAAAATGAATTTTCTTTCACTCGTATAATAAATCGCTTAGTTCACAATTAAACAGCAGTTTTTGAAGGACGTCACAAGAGAGAATGACGTCAACAGGCTTATTTATTACCAAACAATGCCGAAACGCCAAATCGATATGTTGTTTTCTTCGCAGTAAAAGTTCATAAAAAATGTAAGCTTACTAGGAAAATATTGCTTTTAAGATAAGAAAAGAAAGTGTTTTTGAAAAACGCTGACAAATTAATGATGCTAACATTTAAACTAAAGTGCATTCATGCGCTTAATCCTATTTTTCATTAGATTTCTGGCATGCAATACTGCATCAGATCTACAAAAATGTTAAATTATTAAAATAATAGCAGACAAATAAAACTTGGTGAAAGTTTCGATCTTCCATCAGAAAAATATTTTACTAATGACTTGTTTTCACCGCAAATTGTTTTTCAGTGGAACTATTTTTGACTGAAAGTATTCGTATTCAAAATTATTTAGGGATCAAACGAGAGCCATAAAATTGAACTCATAATTCCTTTGTCGTTTAATGGCGCCAAGATTGGAATAAAAAATACATAATTTAATTTTTTTAAAAGCACAAACTAGAACGGAAACTCGTAGTTTAAACTAACAGCACACAAGAGGAATAACATCAATTTTATCAGTTTACTGTACATCTGAAATTAATTTGAACTTGGGACCCTCACCAGTGCATTTGTAGTTTGGAGTAAGATCTTTCTTTAGGGTACGATCAACATTCGAGTTTATCGCGTTTAATAGAAATTTTATTTTTAATTGTCAGTAAAACTTCAAATCACGAAAAAGCTTGAAAAAAAAAAATCCAACAGCAAAAAATATTAAAAGGCTTAACTAAAATGAATTTTTTTTTTTAAACATTTTCATTTTTTAATTCTCTAAGAATCTAATTAACCATTTAAGGCAAGGATATTATTGTTTAGTCATTTCCGACTTAATAAATTATTCCGTGGATTGCGAGCTTATCATGCATTTATTAAACCAAAACCATAAAAATCAAAATGTCACAGGATCAATCTAAATCTAAAACGAAATAAAACTAACCTTTTCATTAATTAATTCTAATAAATAATAATATGTAATACTGTATTAAACAAGAGAAAATTTAACATTAAATTAAAACAAATTTGATACAGTATTAATTTGCTCTCGTGGCTCAAAATAAACTTGCACAAGCTTTATCACATCTTATCGACCATAACTTGAAAGTTGACAAAACTATTATCAACGTAATTATCTTTAAAATAATAATAACATTGTTGCTATTGCTTTTCTACATATTTATTGGTAGAAATAAAATTCAATTAAAACTTCTAATGCTTAATAAAATTTAACCTATTTATTCATTAAAAAAATGTGTAAAAATGTAACTGATATTTAGCTATACAAATGCATCAACTCTAATAATTCTATGTAGCACCTACTAAATAATAATACAGTAAGGCATAAAATATATTTTGAGTGTTGTCTTTCGTTCCGGTGATATCGTCACTATCTCGTTAACAACGGCTTGTAAAATCATTAAAAAACAGATATCCGTAATTAATTGCGAGTTTTAGTCGCGGTCATTGATTTTTCAACCGGCTTTTCTAAACGTTAGCTGTAAATTGCAGCGTTGAAAATACAACAGCAATGGTTTTATTATTATGCCATTATATTGTTGAAAATGTGCTTCTTTGCTTGTCATTGAACCGTTTTAGGGAGATCACCAAAACTTGTTGCAATAAATTGCCAAGAAATATTTTTAAAAAAAACTGCTAAATGTTAACAATTCTATACACGTGTGTCAGTGGGAAGTTAATATCAGACATTTTGCGCAAAATATTCCTGTTCGCCTCTACCATACAAAACAAAAAAAAAAATAATTAATTATTATTACTAACGCTGTAATTAAGCGGAACTCGCAATTTCGCTTTGATTTTTCATCAACAACGTTTTTTTTTCTTTTTATTTAAAAAAAATGCTAAATTTGCACTTTTAAACAATCATAGAATATCTATACCCTACGCTAATTACTGTATTTATAATCTACGCTAAAATAAAGGAAGCGCCGTACCTAATTAAAAATTACATATTCCTCGATATTTCGTTGTCAGCAGAAGATCTAGTTTTATTTAAAAATTTTGTTTTACACCGATTTCAAGTTGCTATACACCATGTGATTAAATTTATAACGCGGCATGCAAACAAAAGAAGGTTAAAAAAGTGGTAAAATAATGCCACCTTCAGATAGAAAGTGAATTTACTATCGTTGATTCAGTTAAAAAAGTAGATTGCCCGAAAAAGTTTAGGTAAATCCCATTTAGTAAAACTTCTTATGTTGTCACCAAAACTTTAAGTCAAAATTAACGCCCTTAATCTAGTTTTAAAAATTCAGTGACAACGGAATTGCATGTACAGGACTATAATTATTATAAAAGTGCTCAGGCTTTGTTCGACTTGTTATCTCTAGATAACAAGTTGCGGTAATTAATTTACTACCGGTACGGTAATAGCAAACGGAAGGTCTTGCTCAAACTCGATGCGGTAACCATTTCTATGCATTAAAATAATTTAAAAAAACGTAATAATGTTCGTGATTTTTAACAACACAGACGACTTTGTATTTCTAAAAGTAAATGTAGGCTACATGTACTCTAATTTCAAAAATATCATGCACTATGCAACAGATCTGACAAAAAACGAAACGAGACCTTATCAATAGCGCGCGTAAGTCACTTAAATCGGCGAAATGTTCAGATTGGAAAATTTCAATTTCCATGAAGTAAGACAATTTCAACAAAGCAATTACTGCAGCCTTATCTAAAAAAAAAATTTTAAAACTACCCTAACGTCTAAACTCCCGATAACCCGGGATAAAAAAATACCTAGTTTGCTGTAAGTTTGCATATATAAAGTTAATGCATTTTCGAGTCTAATAAAATATTTTATAAAATTTATAAATCGTTATTTAAACTAGCTAACCTAATACATAAAATCCAAATTTTAGACGAACGCAAAAACATATTTTTAACAACATATTTTTCGTGTTTAGTTGTTTTATCTTATTAGTTTGAATCTTTTTTTTTATTTAGATAAAAATTTGCTATACCGCATACTAACAGTACAAAATAGTAAAAATTATCAACCAATTTGTTTATAAATATGAAAAATAATAAATTTTAAATTTTGTAAATCTATATTTCATACAAAAATATTTTTAAAATTTTTATATCAGTTTTTTTATTAAAATTAATGAAATACCATCGCATAAACCATATGGCATAAACCAATAACATACATAATATAGCTGTCAATTATTGCATCCACTACGGTATACAATAGTGCATTTACATCAATAATAATATGGATGAGCAGACATCTCCAAGATACGCTCATTAATTTATTTCCAATCCTATAATAATTATTATTGTCTTCGATTCGAATTAAAATTTTAAATGAATGAATTTACTGTAATTTCCTAGCATATCCCACGTTGGCCAAATATTGATTAAAATTATAAATGTTTGATCTAAAATAAAATTCAGTTTTTAATTAATCATACTGATGGAGTGTTAAAAGAACTAAAATAGTAATGCCAAAAATATGTGCCGTACAATATGAGAAGTTCTTGTGAAAAGAAGAATCCTAACAAATAATATTATGTAACTAAATACAAGTCTTCATTTAAGGACGCTTTTCCTTTTAAAATATTTATCAGTACAGTATCGATTTTAAATCTCAAACTTTACAGGGAATAAACTGAAACTACCGGAACACTTTATTAAACCATGAACTTCAAAACCAAATTCCAACTTCACAAAAATATATTATTCTTTTACATGTTATTTTGTCACATTTTTTAAACTTGAGCAATAATACTATTATGCAATACCTAGTATCAATTATTTTGGAGTGGATTTCACACTGTATGCGTATACACGTACTGTTTTTCTTATTTAAAAATTGAAGCCTTGTGTCAATTTTGAGACCTCTAGTCAGTCGAATAAAAAAGTTTGAATTCTTTAAATTTTTTTCATAAAACAATAGCTATAACTCGAAAACGGTGGTAATTAGTTGAAACTAAAAAAACTAGCACAGTATAATATTTTACTGAACGAGATTCATAAAAAAGTTTAAACTAAAGTACTTTTTCAAGCAAAGTCATTGTTTTCAACTACATGTACTGCAGTTTAAAAAAGGAAGTACAAGACTGTACTGTACAATTATTATTAAAAACTAAGTTATAGAAAACCATTTTAATGGCACTTATTTGGATTTTTAAAAAATAGTAAAACAAAATTTAAGCCATTCGAATAACGAAGTAAGAAAGTTCCGGAACCTTATTTTTTCAAAAATAATATAATATTAGTTTAATTTAATCTATTTAAAACTGCTTTAAAAAATGTATTATCGCATTCATTGTTATTTTTTCTAATACTCCGTAATTAAACATTCAACCCTTTTCCCCAGTTAAGAATGACTTAAAAATGCGTTTCTAATTCAAGAACTTTGGACCTGAACCAAGTACGCTCCTATAGACTGCGCTGTTTCCCTTAACTTTTATCAAATTCAAATTAATAATCGTTTTAAACTTAATATAAAAATAAAAACGACTTCTAAATCCTATCCAACCAGGGCTAATCCCTTAAACTACGTTAGCAGTAGGCCTACTTCAAAAATATAATTTGCGCGCAAATAGAAATGTCACCAAGATAATTTGAAGATTTTCTTAAAAACCAGGAATTAAGCTATCTCTAGCTCAATCGCACGTTAACTTGTTGGTGATAGCTAAAAATAGTTTATTGCATATGTCAAGAGTTTTACTTCTAAGCATTTTTTCACGAAGAAAAATGAAAATATCAATAAAAAAAACTAGTGAAAATCGTCGTTGGCATTTGAAAATAATTTTTGGCATTAAAAAAAACC
Source organism: Polydesmus angustus (assembly GCA_034698085.1). Classification (NCBI taxonomy): domain Eukaryota; kingdom Metazoa; phylum Arthropoda; class Diplopoda; order Polydesmida; family Polydesmidae; genus Polydesmus; species Polydesmus angustus. The sequence goes on along the minus strand of JAQGAY010000271.1, from coordinate 1,952 downwards.
AATGATACATCATGAAAGTGTCAAATGAAAAAGTATTTTTTCTCCTTGGAATATAAAAATTTTAAACAAGTCTAGACTCTTTTGCAACGTAACGAAACTCTTCAAATATAAAACATATAATACTTTATAAAATTTATTTGAATGAAGCAGTTGAAACATGCAGCCTTTTGACTCAACCTTCACCTGTTATCAAAATAATAATTATTATAATATCACGGCTCAAAAAATGTCAATAGAAAATCGGCGGCACATTAAATATTTTATACGCGTCTGCAAACTACATTTTTTTATAGCTGCCAATAACAAAACAATAAAATAACAATTTATATCAAATAGTGTTTACTTTATGTACAATAACAATCCTATAACAAGACCTAATTAATGAAGATATAATTATAATATAGAATTGGTATTTTTCTTTAAAACGTCATTCAAATAAATTGATTCATTCCTTACTTGACTAAAACAATATTTTGTTTTGTTCAAGTCTTGCTAAAACAATATTTTGTTTTGTTCAAGTTTTGCTAAATTATAATCTCCATGACTGTCTTAATTTACTGAATAAATTTTATTCATACGGGTACGTTATAATATAGCGTTTATCCCGTGTGACCTTGAACTACATCTCAAAAACGGTTTCATTTTACGATACTTTTAACATTATCTACAGTATATCACTGAGTAGCCTATATCCTTGATTTTTATTAATAATTTTTTCAATAATTTTTTTTTCCTATATACCGGGTATTGCTTTGAATTAACATAAAAAAAAGTATATTTACCAACCTTGATTTTTTCTTATCGTCACGCAAATTCTCTCGCGACATCTTTGCTCTCCAATATTGTTCAATTTCACAAATTTCATTCAGTCATAAGTATAAATTGTCCACCAAGCTGCAATATCCCGCTTCTTTTATCAAATCCGTATGGATTTCTTTCCCGCTTTTCTAAGTAATTCACTCGAAACTTGTCTAAATTATTTAATCGTGATTGAACAACGCCATGTTGGTTGCAACATCATTTCACAAACACATATAGCAACGTAAAATACCGACTCAATCATTCATCAGATCGATAAATATCTCAAAAAAATGAAATAAAACTTGATAATCTTCTCCTAGATTACTATTTTATTCCCATTATCTTACTTTATCCGATTTTTGGTTTTCTCCTCATGTGAATGATCTCATCCTATCACGCATGACGTGTGTATCATTCAAGCTAAACATCCGATATACAGTACACATAATTACTAACCGCGCGCATAATTAAACGTGATTACACTGTCTTAAAACTGTTTAGATTAAAATCATGATTTCTTTCAAATTTGCTCTATTTTTAACGTTCAGCTGATATTCAAGCCATAAGCACGGCGTTCCAGTCGCCACCAGCTGATGAAGTGAAAATAATTCTATCATTGTGATCAAGTAGCGACGCCGCTCCCACAACGCTACATCGAGAACTAAAAAGGCGCTTTGCCAAATGCTTCCGTTGGCCGCCCACATTGCTTTGCATACGAAATCAACATTGTACAATTTTTATTTATAATTTATTTACATGATTGTGCTAAACTAATATTTTAGTAATCTAAATATATTTGTTTTAAAAATAATGAAATCAAATGTAGGCCTACTCAGAAAATGTAAACGTTGCAATTTGGTACAGTAGCTATACAGTAGGCAAATGCCATATAGGTAATACAATATTATTATAATAGGCCACATTTTCCAATCAAAAAGTTAAACTAAAAAATACTGCAAAACTATAAACTGCTTTATAAATCTACATTGAGAAAACACCATGGCAGCCTACAATAAACTAAACTCCTGCATTTATGAATACCTACAATAAATTTATAAAACCGCAATCAATAGCGCTGCATTCAGATTCAAATTAAAAGTCATATTTAAGACCAAAGGTAAAAGTATTATTGCAAGGACAATTCAAAATTT
>JAQGAY010000270.1:0-34386 GCA_034698085.1 Polydesmus angustus | reverse complement strand
ACGTGCCGACTCAGTTGTAGAGGTCATATTCTAAAAATTGTTTTTTATCATTAAATCGGAGGTGTCGTTGTATGTAATTAAAAAAAATTATTTAATTTCGTTAAAATTTGACTTTTTTATTCGCTTTTTCTAAACGCCGTATATTTATGGACACACTTTAGAAAAAACTTTTTCAGTTTCTCTGTAAACTGACCCTATTTTTACATTTTTATTTTTGATAGTTTTTTTTTTAATAGCCGACGGAAGTTGTAGTGTTATATTTAGACACCCGGGTTTATACCAGTATTCTATTTTTATTAGAAAATAATTCGCCAAATAAGTTCAATAATAATTATTATTCTTCGATGTAGTATAAAGTGCAGGGCATTTTCAAATTGAATACTTTTTTGTATAAAAGGTTAATACTGTACAGTATTAAAAAAAATTTAAAAGTTATTATTATACTGTACAAGTCAAAACCACTTTTTTTTAACAAATAAAAACAAAATCAAATAAAAGATGGAAAACAAATATTTAATATTAATTTTCCGCATTATTAATTAACATTAATTTAAACATTTAATTTTGTTTACAATGTTTTTAAAGATAACAAATTACACAATATTAATAATGCTGAAATAATACAATACCGTAATAAACTTAAAAAGCAAATTTTACATGGTTTAATTTTTTTTAGGAATAATTATTATTAATATACAAATTGTTTGAAGTCATCCAAATAAGATTGTGTAACGTTTGGTTGAACGTAACTACCGGAACCAACTAACTCTATGAAAACGTCATCTTTGAAATATAATAGATCGCTGTCTACATCTTTACCCACATCTTTAACTAACTTCAACGTCCACATTGCGTACGAACTAAGCATCAAATCCCCGGATTTGATTTTATCATAAACTACATTTCGGCGCAGTGGAACCCCATCGTCATCATTCTCGAAAGAATACGCGATGCATTGACTTTCGCTTGTTAATCTCACGGATTTACCTTTCAATTTGTAATACGAATTCCCCATGTGAGTGGCCTTTATAGAAAATTGTCTAAGGCGTTCATCGAGTAAACTCTGCGTCGAAGCGTCGGGGACTTTAAGCTGAAACTTAAGCGAGTTGAACTTAATAACCTCTTTATCTTCATCGCTACTTTCAATATCCGCTAACAACGAAATTTGTTTTCCATTCAATAATCCGTAAATCTCTTCTTTAAATCGTTCGTTATTCCCCACAAAAAATGGTTTCTAAGATTTATAACCACTATCGAATATCCCGGATGAGATTTCCGCATCTGGCTCGTAAGTGCCCGCTTGATACTTCTCAACTTTTTTTTGTATGGTTTTGATTTGAGTTCGCGCGTTGGATATCACGTTTTCCAGATTATTCGCGTCACTAGATATTAAATGTTCGGGTAACTGAAACTCCTCTAAATACAGATTGGAGAAAGGAAATAACCATTGTCTTAACGCGCTGATTGCTACGTCATAATCATTAATCGCTATACTGTATTAGAGTTGATCGCAATTACCAACTTTTGCGCAGCCTCACTAAGCGCCGGATCATCTATGCGGATAGTCCTAGCCCCCGCTGAATTAATATTGTTCAAATAATCGGCCAAGTGTTTCTGTTCCTCGTAATTCTCGATCTTATCGTAAACGTTAATGAGGGTGGTCATGGCTTCCTCTAATTTCTCTATACATCTGGCTATGTCGTCCTCGACCTGAAAATCTTTAGTCATTTTGCGCAGTTCGATTTTCACGTCCCTCAACATACCTTGCACTTGCCATTTACTAACTTCCAGCGCCACCGAAGATTTATTTTCCATTTTCTTTGCCGCCTCGTTCATATCGTTTCCGATCTTTTTTACCGTCGGGAATATCGTATGATAGATTTTTTCTTCGTATTTTTCCAACTTCCTTAAATTTTCGTTCGCCGTTTCCATCGCTTTGGTCGCCGCTTCCAATTTTACCTTATCGTTTTTAAATTTATTGTAATATTCAACGGCAGAAGCAGTGTACAGCGAGATCGTGTTTACACTATCCATTACAGCCACTGTTTTTAAGTAGGCCGCGTCTTTTTTGTTGATTTTTAATTTCCAATCCAGCTCCCTGGTTTTAAACGCGGTTTTTAGTTTATCTTCTAAAGCCTTGAATTCATCAGCGTCGTAATTACCTCGTTTTTTCATAGCGTCGTATTCAAATTTGATATCTAAAAGGTCTTTTGTATCTCCAGCATCTTTGCCTACTTTGTCCGAAAATATCAATGCGGTATCTAAACAATCCTTGTAATAGGAAATTTTTTGGTCTTTGGATGTTCTTAATTGGCTGTTCATTTGCGCTACGGCATTTCTGACGGCCATTGGCAAACTGGTCATTTGCGTATTTCCGGGATCGTTATCTAAAACGAAGGATTCGCCTATGGCACTGCCTCCTCCAACCACCGCTCCTACGCCGGTCCCTATGGGCCCTAAGAAACTCAACGTTAAGGTACACATTTTCGCCGCGCCAAAAATCCCTCTTAAAAGCATGGAATTAGCTAATTTTTGCTTCTTTTTCACCGCTTCTTCTCGCTCTTTTTCACCTGTCGCCAGCGAGTTCTTAGTTTCCTGCACTAATTGATCAATTTGCTTATTTAAGTCATCGTTTACTTTATCTATTTCCGGTAAGATTTGCGTTTTAATAAACTCGTTGGCCTCGTTAACTTTATTCTCTAAACGATTTTTGTAATCTTCTTTGTGTTGGTTGATAGTTTTTACTCGGATAAACTCGTTTTGCAACTGACTTAAATCTGCAAACTCATCGGAAACTACTTTTAAATACAAAGTTACGTCTGTTATTAAATTTGGCTCGGAGTTATTTTTTAACACGTGCATTTTGCTTAAAATGGCGGTGTACAAAAAAGCATAAAGTTTTTTGAATTGTACGGAATTTTTATCTGTTTTCGGATTTTTGCTGCGTTCGCTCGTCCGGTTTAACAAGGTTTGATAGAAAGGATAGAAATGGATTTCTTTTTTGAGGCGAAAATACTGGTTTTCTAAATTTTCAAAGTCGTCCACTAATCCGAGCGCGCTATATAGACTTTGAACTGCTGAATGTTTTTCTAATAAGTCGTAAAAATTGAGCAATTGTTGTTGGGGCCATTTGTCGCGGGATTTTTCTCTTAAGGCGCTTTTATACCTGCTTATGACGAAAGAATCTTCGTGATAAATGGATGCGGACGATGCCTCTCTTTTTCCGCGCTTCGACAATCCTGGATTACCCGGATCACTAATTTCCACGTCGAAATTATTGGTTATCGAATCATGCCCAAAGTTGTCGCAGTTCAATTGATTTTCTTTGGCGTCTTTGGAGCAGAAGTCCACGGCAAATACGTGTTGAAAATTCATCCTCATCATTAGCATCAAAATTAAACGGCAATATAACATTTTTAAGTAGATTTTGGTGTTTATTTTTTAATGGAATAATTTTCTATCCAGTTTAACTAATCTATTAATAAATTTTTTTTAAGATTAAAATATTTAATTTATATAAATAAAAAAAAGTAAAATTTTAGGAACAACAAATTATTGTTCTAAATTAATATTATTAATGCTTACTTTTTGACTTAAAAAACTTTTCAATGTAATGTATTCATCCTCCATCAAAAATTCAGAATTTAAGTACAAAAATTGTGCACTAAAAATGATAATAAAAAAAATTGTTTATGAAATAAATTTGACAATTTTTAAGGCATTTTTTTTTTTTAAAAAAAATTTGTTTAAAAAACAAATTCTGTATTCGTTTTCCAAAAAAATAAAAAAAAAACATGCATTGAAATATTTTAAATTGTCAATATAATAGTTTATATTTTTCAGCAAAAATGAAATATCCAGCTTAACATTCTACTATAATTATTTTACCCAACTAATATAAAACCTTAAACATTTTTCATGAAAATAAAAATCGATTTTTTTTCTTTTTTTAAAATTAACAAAAACAACATCAAAAAAAAAAAAAAAATTTAATATTTTTATAAGAAAATCAAAATAATAAAATTACTACCTTACCTTTAATTACATTAAAAAATGAGAAAAGATACATGTTACCTTTAAATTGGCTGAGTTTTAAAAAGTGAGGCGAAAAAACACACCGAAAACACAAATTAAAATTATTATTACATTACTCGTCTTATTATTATTATTAATTCTAGCTATTAAAAACTGTTATAAAAATAATATTAAATGCTAATGAGCACCACAGCTGACCCATTTCTAACCCCCCAAAAACAGCAATTAAATTTGTAAATTAGAATCTAAATATTTAGGTTTTAAATATATATACGAGGGCTATTTAATAAGTAAGTTTCCTTCATTAAGAAAAAGCAAAATAATAATGATAAAATTACAAACATTATTTTTTTACTTTTGCACACTATTTTTCTCTATACACTGGAATTTTAACCCCTTTTCAACCATTTCCGGTACCCAAGCAACAGTTTTTTGACAACCACCTTGTAAAAATCTGCCGCCAATTTTTGCTGGTCAATTTTTTTTCAATTTTAATAAAATAATTTGATAAAAATTAAAACAAACTGATAAAAAAAATGATTGATAAACAAATTGACAAAAAAAATTGACAAAAAAAAAATTGAAAAGAAAAAATGAAAAAAAATTTAAAAAAATGAAAAAAAACATTAAAAAAAATATTGATAAAAAGGAATTAAATTTAAAAAAATTGATGAATAAAAATACAAAAAAAAAAAAAAAATTTATCTGCGAAATTTGGCGGCAGATCCTAACGAAGTGGTTGTCAAAAATCTGTTGTTTAGTAACCGAAATGGCTTAGAAAAAGGTGCAAATTACAAAAAATGGAGAAAAATAGTGTACGAAAGTAAATAAATATTGTTTGTAATTTTATCATTCTTATTTTGCGTTTTCTTGATGAGGGAAACTTACTTAATAAATAGCCCTCGTATTATGAATATTAAGTTATTTTTAACGAATAATATTATGTTAACCACAAATAGCTAGTAAAGTGTTAACATTTTTATATTAAATCCACCTATCATTTAGGCGCTGTCCCCTGGAAGAAGGCAATCACCTTCTACGTCGGTGTGATGCGGTTTCAAATTACAAACGTAAGTTCAAAGAAACATATTGTACTACACTTCATCGATGGAATATTATAGTTAACTCAACGGAACACAATCAATATAAAGAACAAAAAATACAAAAAGGAATGGTAAAGTGAATGGGAACAATAATAATAAAAATGTATTAATTTCTCCGTTATTATTACACTCTTTTCCAGCATTCTCTGATATAACAACAAAAAAATTAAATACCGTATTAAATTTATTGTAGACCTAATTGGGCTGATTATTATCTCCTCGTCAGCTAAACAAAAATGAATGTATTCCTATAAAACAATTTAAAATCATCTCCAATTAATTTTAAATGTAAAATTGACTATTTTTAAAACAAAAATTAGGAACCGTAAAAGTGTAAGAATAGTTGAACTTAATTCCATTCCTTACTGAGTTGGGAACAAGAGTGTATTTGGTATGTTCATCGATGCATTCCGAGATGTAAGGAGCGGCTATTCTTTTAGTCTATTTCTATTATTAGTCAAAAGCAAATTAATAAAAGTGCTTTGTTTACCTAGTTAAATAATAATAAAAGTAGTTTTACCAGCGAGTATGTGAAATCGATGATGTTCTTGAGACATTCGTCTCTCATTTTTCTTTCATTGAACACGATGAATGGATTTAGGGCCGATCTTCATCTCGAATCTCGTCTCGGTACTATATGCATCGCAAACGGAAGCCACTCACAGCTTTAAATCTGTTTCATTGCCAATTATGTGTTACTAAAGCCTTGTATCATATTACAGGGTGATGCGATGTCACTTACTTATTTTGACAGCTAATAAAATTAACATTTTTGTTGATAAATTTTTTTATTTTTTTACAATGAAAAAATTATCATTTCGGGTTTAATGTTATCTATAGGTAATCAAAATATCTTAAAATTAGCGGCCACCATCCTCTATACCCTGAGGCAACTAACGCTCCACGTTAATTCAATGGCACCCATATTTGGGCTATTTCCAGCCAAAGAAAGCGCGAATTGAATCCAAATTGTTGCAGATACAAAAATTTATTTTATTCAAATAAAAATCATAATTTTTAAGTTATATTTTAAATAAAATATCTTTAAAGTGGTCGCCTCTTGAATTGCATTTTTTAGCTGAAGAAGGTTTTCTGGTTGACTTTTATTTAAATCAACGCGATGAAAACGTGAAAATTAGGTTTTTACTTCAAAAAACAAATTTTTGTAAGCGGCAACAATAATTGGTTTTAGTCGTGATGCCATTGAGTTAACATGGAGCGTGAGTTGTCTCAGTGCACAGAGGCTGGCGGGCGCTAAATTTAAGTTATTTTTATTACATATGGATGTTATTAAAACCGAAATGATAATCGTTTCATTGTAAAAAAAAAATGTTTTTATCAACAAAAATGTTACTTATTTTGATAGCTAATAAAATTAAGTGACATCGCATCACCCTGTATGATAATATAGGCTAGATACTCGTATTTTTTTTACCAGTAAAAATCATTGGTTGGCTGCTGTTAACCAATCTTCCTAGATCAACGGTTGCACAAATGTTTGGAAATTGGAAATTGCCACCTATGACTACTTCATAACTGTCCTAGCAAAATAAAAAAAAAAATAGTAAAAGAAATAAATTTAATAATTATTATAAATCACGGTATTTATTGGGGGATTTATGTTATCTTTTAAGTACACGCAATTCAGATGTAAACCATTCTTGGCAATGAATTTATACTCCCAACATCAAGTAAGATATTTGAGGAACCAATAACATCTTCTCTTTATCTGTAAATCCCGATTGGAGATATTCTTGCCGTGGCTAAAAAAATAATACTTATAATGGTAATTATTAAACAGTTTTTCAAGATGTAATTTATACACAAAAACAAGCCAGTAGAAGATGTACTTTTAGCGGCTTCTGTAAATTTGTGGCAACTTTATAACATAAACATAATAATAATACACCAGTTCAATTCTAGCGTATGCTTTTATCGTTTCTAAATGTTGTAATTTCTTTGCCAAAATAACATCATTTTGGTAAGGTCAAGTCCATCTAAATTCATAGCCTTAGGCGTGCATGCGTACAATACAGGGTTATTCTAAATGAAAGAAACAGTTTCACAACACAATATCTTATTAATTAAATGTGATAAACAATTTCTGTGAACACACATGTCTTCTATAAATGTTAAATTTTTTTTATTCATTTTATAAACTTTAAATGTGACTGCAATCTGCCACAAAAGCATCAAAAACGCCAAAAGTTAGTTTCTCATAGACTCAAATCAGCATAATCGCGACCCATTGAGTTGATCACTGTTTTCTGTGAATATTTGAAAGAGGAGTTTTTAAGTGATTTTATTCTTCAACAAGATGGGGCACCACTCCATTGGCATCAAAATGTGTCATAGCGATGGATTGGTTGAAAGGGGCCCCCAAGATTTGCTCTATGCAAGAATTCTCCTATCCTTTTGATGTGGCCCGTGCAGCCGGAGGCGGTCACATTGAACATTTATAAAATGGCTAAATAAAAATTTAACGTTTATAGAAGACATGTGTTAACCGAAATTGTTTATCACATTTAATTAAAAAGATATTGTGTTGTGAAACTGTTTCCTTCATTTAGAATAACCCTGTATAACAATTAATGAGGCTCACTCGTTTCTATCTGGATGAAGAAAAGGACATTTTTCAAATATTTTTTGTGACCTTTCAATATGAATATCGTTTGGAGACTTATCCCCTGCAAAAACAAAAACTTCATGCCAACCCGCAATTCCAACAACATCAAGCTTTTGCTTGTGCCTCCTCCACGTCACGTTCTAAAATTAAAAAAAATTATGTTGTAAGAATGAAAAAAAAAAAATCTGTTTTTTACACACTCACATAGCAAGATATTAAGCTTTCATATGCAATTGATTTTTTGTTTCCAGCTCAATTTGAGGGTAGTAAAGATAAGAGCTTCTCAGCACCTGCCATGTCTAAAAATGGTTTACTTTATGAGATTTAGATAAAAAAAAAAATTTGTTTTTTTTTTCCAAATTTTTTTAAATTTTTTTGAGGTTTAAATTAATATGGCTGTTTACATTATCGAGTTGTTGGGATTAGAGGAGTTCAAATTATTAAGGTTTAAATCATCAAGGTTCAAATTATCAAGGTTCCAGTGTACACCCTTTTGGAAGAAAAGTTTTTGGGTGAAATGTCTGCCTTCTTAATCCGGTCAATAGAGAGACTTCTTGGTGTTGCACGACGAATCCAAACTCTTCATCTGATACTCATTAATATTCTTTTTCTAAAAGAAATAGACAAATAATAATATTGATTAATTTTAATAGAATTTGGTTGTTGTTGTTTTTTTCACTGTCACTTTGTTTAGAAAATCCACCAACAATACGATCACTGCATTCAAAAATTAAAAAAAAACCATTTCAAACTTCTAATGAAGGAAGGATGATAGAAAATATTTAGATAAAAAGTACCAGCTATAATTACTGAAAATAGTGTCCGAGATGAAGTCAGCTATCTGGTGTTTCGGTCTGGTCAAACGCCAACAGTGAGACTGTCACATTCGACACCATTTTCACTTACAATACGATTTTAGAACTGCAAAACAAATATTATTAATATTTGAAAAACATCCGCCAAACTGTATGAATAAAACATATATTTTTTTTACTTGTAAAATATGGCTTAAAGTTGGCGATATATACTTAAAAAGTCAATTTCATAAGAAACAAAGAGAATAATATTTTACTATTTTTTTTTTCCTCTCAGCATTTTTATTGTAAAAAAATAAGGAGAGCTTGTTAAGCGCCAAAATCAACAAAAAACTATCGACTAGCTCTAATAATTATATTCACTCTCCTCGCATTTAACGTCATAGCAAAAGACATATTATATCGAGAGAATAATTATTCCATCGCGGAGAAAAGTACACATCAAAAAATAAAAACATTACTTCACCAATATTTTTGTCATTTTCTTTCCGTAATAAATAGTTTTCAGTTTTTATTTCTCTTGCAAAAAGCTAATTAACATAAATAAAACAATAAATTCAGGGAAACAAAAATCAAAAAAATATGTCTAAAATTTACAAATACTTTTAATATTAAATCGATGTATTATTATTTTTGGTAATTAATATATTTTTCTTTTACTAGTTGTGAGCTGTTTTACTAAATTAAAGCTAACCTCCGGTCATATAACTATTTATTTTTCTCGATTAGTATTAAATAATTTTTAATTACTGTATTATTTTTTTTCCTTTCAACGTTTTATCATAAAAAATAAGGAGAGCTTATTGAGCGCCAAAATCAACAAAACCAACGACTAGCTCTAATAATTATATTCACCCTCGTATTGGACGTCATCAGCGCAACTATCATTGTTTATTCTACTTGCTCGCGAAAAGCAACAGCTGCAGCTAGAAACCATAAAAATAATATTATTTATTATTCATGGTGATTCAAAAAAAAAAAAAAGCAACCTTCGAAATCAATTTATATAGGAAAGAAATATTTAAATGTTTTTGAGATTAAACCTTAATTTTAATTTAAATTATAATGTACTTTTATTTTCTGTAACACTGCAAAATAAACGTCATTGTGACGTCATTTATGCAAGACTTGATTAAGCGAAATTTCCAAGATTAATAGCATTAACATTGTATAAAATCTTATAATAAGCAATAATTAAAAAAAATATTAAAAATTATTCGGGATTAATCGAGAGTGTAAAATAATGTTTAAACATGTAAACAATTAAAAAATACAAGAGTAATAAATATTTTAGTGTTGATAATTATTATTATTATTATTTTTTTGTCTATTTTAAAAAAAGCTATTTCTCGTACCAACCAATATGCAGCTTAACAACTGTAAACTTTTCACAGCAAACATTCAGCGATATATAAAAAAAATAAAAAATATTAATTTTTAAAATAATAATAATAATATTCAATGCAAAAAAGAAGAAAAAATTATTATTATGCATTTCAAAAATTTAAATATCATAATAATCGAAAGAATAAAACTTATTTTTTTCAATTTTATCTTTCTCTCCATACATTTTATTGTAAAAATAAGGAGAGCTTGTTGAGTGCCAAAATCAACAAAAAACATCCGACTAGCTCTAATAATTATATTCACCCTCCTCGCATTTGAAGTCATAGCAGCTGACATACATCGAGAAAATAAATTATTATTCCATCGCGGAGAAAAGTACACATCAAAAAAAAAACGACAATTTCGCTATCTCGCATTTCGTCCTTCTCTCCGGAATAAATAATTAATTTCGCAGTTTTTATTTCTCTCGCAAAAAGCTAATTATTATAAATAAAACAATAAATTCAGGGAAACAACTTACACATACTTTTAATCTTAAATCGATGTATTATTATTATTGGTAACTAAAATATTTTTCTTTCACTAGTTATGAGCTGTTTTACTAAATTAAAGCTAACCTCCGGTCATTTTAACTATTTATTTTTCTCGATTAGTATTAAATAATTTTTAATTACTGTATTATTTTTTTTCCTTTTAACGTTTTGTCATAAAAAATAAGGAGAGCTTATTGAGCGCCAAAATCAACAAAACCAACGACTAGCTCTAATAATTATATTCACCCTCGCGTTGGATGTCACCAGCGCAATTATCATTATTTATTCTATTCGCTCGCGAAAAGCAACAGCTGCAGCTAAAAACCATAATAATTATTATTCATGGTGATTCAAAAAAACAAAAAAAAAAAGCAACCTTCAAATTCAATTTATATAGGAGAGAAATATTATTGAGATTAAACCTTAATTTTAATCTAAATTATAATAGCAACTACTGTATTTTTATTTTTGGTAACATTGCAAAATAAACGTCATTGTGACGTCATTTATGCAGGCCTTGAATAGGCGAAATTTCCAAAATTAATAGCATTAACATTGTATAAAATCTTTAAATAAGCAATATTAAAAATTATTCGGGATTAATCGAGAGTGTAAATTAATGTTTAAACATTTAAACAATTAAAAATAGAAAAGTAATAAATATTTTAGTGTTGATAATTTTTATTATTATTTTTTTGTCTATTTGGAAAAAAGCTATTTCTCGTACCAACCAATATGCAGCTTAACAACTGTAAACTTTTGACAGCAATTATTTAGCGATAAATGAAAAAAAATATATTATCATTGAAATTTTTTTAAAATAACAATAATAATAATATTCGAGGCAAAAATAAAAATAAATATATTACGCATTTCAAAAATTTAAATATCGTAATAATCGAAAGAATAAAACTAATTCTTTTCTATTTTATCTTTCTCTTCATACAATTTATTGTAAAAAAAAGGAGAGCTTATTGAGCGCCAAAATCAACAAAAACATCGCCTAAGCTCTAATAATTATTATATTCCCTCTCGTATTTGACGTCATTGCAGCTGACATATTATTATGTGGAGAGAATACTAGTAATTATTATTCCATAGCGGAGAAAAGCACACATCAAAATAATTACGACAATTTTGCTATCTCGCATTTCGTCTTTCTCTCCGTAATAAATAATTTTCAGTTTTTATTTCTTTCGCAAAAAGCTAATTATCATAAATAAAACAATAAAATTTATTCAGGGAAACAAAAATCAGAAAATATGTCTAAAATTTACACATACTTTTAATTTTTAATCTTTGTATTATTATTATTATTGGTAACAAATATATTTTTATTTCACTAGTTATGAGCTGTTTTACTAAATTAAAATTTAACCTCTAAAGATCGAGTAAGTTCTCAATAATACTATTAAACAATTTTTACTTATTATTTTTTTCTACTCAACGTTTTATCATAAAAAATAAGGAGAGCTTATTGAGCGCCAAAGTCAACAAAACTAACGACTAGCTCTAATAATTATATTCACCCTCACATTGGACGTCATCAGCGTGACTGTGAATGTGAAAAAAAATTTAATAATACTGGTATATAATAGTAATAATTTTTATAAGTTAATAAGGAGTAATCGAGAGCGTAAAATAATGTTTAACACTTAAAAAATACAAAAGTAATTTAAAAATGTAATTACTTGTAATAATTAATTACTCTAGAGTATATTTTTTTAAAAATTGATAATTATTATTTTTCGTCTATTTGGAGAAAAGTTTTGTAATTCTCGTATCAAACAATGTGCAGCTTAATATTTTTTTTCAAATCTTAATAATAATAATAATAAAACAATAAAAAAAAAATGAGAAAGGAAAATGTTACCTTTAAATTAGCTGCGTGGTAAAAAATGACAAGAGAGAGAAGCACACACACAGTCATCGAAAACACAATTTAAATTATTACGCTACTTGTTTTTAACGATTATTAATTTTAGCTAATAAAATCCGTTAAAATAATAATAATAATACTAACGCGGCTGCGAACGAAATGCGCAGTTAACGCGGCAGGCAAACTCACAATGATAATACGATTTTATTTTTTGTTGATTGAAATGACGTGAAACGCATTATTAGAAGTAGGTTGATTTAATACGGAAATAAAAGTCAACTGCGAGTGTCGACCCAAAAACGATATTATACCGGGATATTAGGTCGGTCAAACGGAGCTTCACCATCCCCTTGCCCTGCTCCCCTTACCAACCCTCGCGCCTGCGTGTTTTCATTTGAAAAGCTGGTTGCAGATGCTATTGCAACGACATTATTTTTATTAATAATTTTTAATAGCATCAATTCTATTAATGTATTTAATTCTACTATTTTATGTTTATTGTGTCATCATTTTTTAGAATCAAAATATCTTTTCAGTCTCCTTTAGGAAACCAGTCCGAATTAGGCTGCTTATTTTGTACGGTGCTTCCTAGAGGTGATGTTATTGATTTAGGTATAGGTTATATACTAATAAAGCCAATTTCATAAGAAAGAAAAAGAATAATATTTTACTATTTTTTTTTTCCTCTCAGCATTTTTATTGTAAAAATAAGGAGAGTTTGTTGAGTGCCAAAATCAACAAAAAACATCAATTAACGAAAATAATTATATTTACCCTCCTCGCATTTAACGTCATAGCAACTGACATACATCGAGAGAATAATTATTATTATTCCATCGCGGAGAAAAGTACACATCAAAATAATTACGTTAATCTCGCTATCACACATTTCGTCCTTCTCTCTCCGTAATAAATAATTTTCACAGTTTTTATTTCTCTCGCAAAATGCTAATTATCATAATGTGAGGGCGAGATTATTTCCACATCACAGAATAAGTATATAAGGTGGAACCTGAAACCAGAGTTTCATTAACAATCTCACTCTCACTCTCTCACTTTGTTAATTATTATCTAAAAACCATGAACAAGTTTACTATTTTCTCCGCTTTTTTCTCTCTCGTCGTCCTCGTTGCCTCGCAACGCGACGACCAAAAGGACCTCCAGTGTCTGGATGGAAACTATTGCACGCAAGCTGATATCTGCGTCGACTTGAAGCCATTTGGTCAGCCGGTTGGGACTTACGGTTGCATTACGAAGACCTCCGGTCCTTATTGCGCCCTTCCCAATGGCCCAACTCATTGCGCAATTGGAAAATCTTGCAGAAGGGTTAATGGATATCCAACTTGTAAATAACCCCCCAGTAAACCTCAAAACGTATAATAATAATATTGTAATATTATAACGTAACGATGTGAATTCATTCGCTGTTAATGGTTAATAATTATTATTATTGTAACCGTAAAATGAATAAAAATAATAAACAATTATTGCAAAATTCAATCTATTATATTTTTTTTATCTATTCGTTCGCATATGCGCAAGTTAAGATACATATCTTAGAAAAGACATTTACCGTAACATTTTATTGGCAATAATAAGAAGAAAGCTTTATGATGGTGCCAAAATCAATAATAAAAATATAATATTGCTGCGAATAAAAAAAAATATTATTTGCATTCGACGTCATAGCAGCTGACATATTGTGTGGAGAGAATAATAATATTATTATCATTTTTATTCTCAATGCCATCGCATAAGCCAAGTTGTGCGTTATAAAACTATACGCGCAGTGAACGAAAAACAAGGAGGGTATGTTGTGTTGACACGCACGCCAAAACTGAAATTTATTATACAAATTATAAGATTTTTAGGGAATAATAAATGTATAGGTAATAGATTTTTTTTAATTTGTATCCATTTCTTCTATTAAATTTAATATTAATGCAATACGAATTTTTTTTTTAAAAAAATAATGTTCTTATTTATTATTGATTGAAAACAGAAAATATTTTATTTGTACTTCAATTTCATTTTGCGCAAGCGCGAAATCAAACTTCCGTTTCACGTGGGAGCATGACAGAGCGATAACTGTTTTGTGCTACTTTTACGTTCCATTTCTGGCCTTACCCTGGCTAAAACAGGTTTTTTTTTTAGTAGTGAAACATTAACTATTAGTACATTTAATAAGAGAAATGTTATCAAATATTATAAATCTTAATTACTTATAATATAGAATATATATTTTTAAAAAAAATATGCTTAAAAATCTTAAAATTGGGCGTAAAACTTTATAGCTACAAATTATTTACTTTAAGCGCATTGTATAGGAGCAAATATAATTTAAAATTGTTTGTATGATGGCAAACTATAAAGAAAAATGTAAACATTAATATGAAAAAGTTATTTCTTCTCATTGAATTTCTTCTTAATTTTCTCAATGATGGTTGAGACTAACAGTTGTATTTCCATGATGAGGGATAAGATAGATTAGCCTATCCACAAACCGTAAGTACCACCGATCATTCCTACCAAATAGAAAGGCTGAGAAATCCCAAAAATTAATTTACTTAATTTTTTTTTATTTAGAGAAAAAAAAAAAATGTTTACATTTTGAGCAGCTTTTTCATAAATAAATTTCTTTTGATTGGATTCTCTGCTAATGCGCACCACAGCTGATCCATTCCTAACCCCAAAAAATATAAATTTAATTTGCAATTAAAATCTAAACATTTAGGATTTAAGAAAAAAAAAAATTAGTATGAGAAAATTGTTTTAATAAATAATAATGTTCACCATAAATTGCGCTTTTTTAATGTCCCTTTGAAAGGAAAAGGAAGCGTGAAGGATTTATTTTATTTCGTTAAATAGTGTGACGTTCTGCTGCGGAGAATGACGTCATCAGCACGTGCCTCCGTCACTCCTTTATCAGCCAATCAAATTATTTTGAAAATCGGAAATTTGCAAGCCATTTGCACGTGCGCGCCAAATATAGAACATTCCAATTGGCAAGCGATTTTAATACCGTACCAGTACAAATAATTTCGCGCACGCGCGAAAAAAAATTTAGTTAATAATTTTATTTCCGAATTAAATTTATTTTCGCGCACGCGCGAAAACAGAATTTAAATCGTCATATCCGTCGTACACTTCCGTCGTATTCGCGCAATGGCGCCAATTTTTCCTTAACCCGGCTAAAAAAGTGTTTCACTTCAAAAACAAAATTGTTTCCAATTTAAATATTCAATTAAAATATTAAGTTTAATGGAAATTAATCAATTTTAACTTACTCGCAGGGTAATCGACAATCATATTCCTTTACAGCATTCTCTAATATGATAAAAAAAATTCGATTATTTTAATTTTTAGAATTAAATAAAATTATTAAATAAATTCTAGACCTAATTTGTTGATTATAATCTCCTCGGCAATTAAACAAAAATGAATGCATTCTTAAAATAATCACAATAATCCCAATAATCTTTTATTAATAATTTTAAAATGTTAAATTAACTTATTTTTAAAACCTAAAATTATAAACTGTAAAAGTATAAGAATAGTTGAAATTAATTCCATTCTTTACGGAGTTATACCTAGTTTACTCCGAAATTGTAGTCCGCGATTGGCGAGGTTTCTTTCGATAGCTGCATTCAGAAACAATTTAAAAGTCATATTTAAGACCAAAGTCAAAAGTATTATTGTTAGGGCAATTCAAAATTTAAATTTCTTGGACTATGTTCCCTTAAAAGATAGAAGCCCAAAAAATAGCCCTTACAATACTGTAATATTAAGAACACGAATGTATTTGGTACGTTCATCGATGCATTGCGAGGTGTAAGGAGCGGCCATTCTTTTAGTTTTTTTCTACACGGTGATGAGGAGCATTATACCAAGTTTGACAGCTAATAAAATTTTCATTTTTGCCGATAATTTTTTTTTTATTTTTTGATATGAAAGATTAACATTGCGGGTTTAATAATTTCCAAATGTAATTAAAAAAAAAACTTAAATTTAGCGACCACCAGCTTTTATGCCCGGAGGCAATGCGCGCTCCATGTTAACTCAATGGCATCTGAATTTTAGATATTTTCAGAGGAATACTAATTAATAATATTTTTTAAGTGACACAGGTTTGTGGGGCGATATTTAAAAGCCTCCTCTTGGAGGTACGCCCATAAAAAAACATTACAAAGCATTATATCGGGCGAGTGGGGCACTCACTGGATGCCATCTCAAAATTGCCCCAGGCGGTTCATCTCAATTCCACCTGACATCCCTTAGGCGGAGGACTCGCCAGATCTAAGGCTTTGTAATGCTTTATATGAGGGTATCTCAACGCAGAAAATTTTAAACATCCCCTTACAACTTTTCTTTTGCTAAAAAATGTTATTTGGCACAAATTTAAAAAATATTCAAAAAATTATTATTCATCTGGGAACATCTAAAATTCAGATGCCATTGAGTTAACATGAAGGGCGCATTGCCTCCGGGCACAGAAGCTGGTGGCCGCAAAATTTAAGCTATTTTTTATTAAATATAGAAATTAAGCGGGTTTAATAATGTTTCTTTATCGGCAAAAATGAAAATCTTATTAGCTGTCAAACTTGGTATAATGCTCCGCATCATCCTGTATTATAGTCAAAAGCAAAGCATAAGGGTGTTTTGTTTATCTATAGGGTGTTCGTTGGATGACGTTAGTTTTGAAACATGATTAAATCAGTCGAATTTTTATGAAAATAAATTATTTTATTTATATTTACATTAATTAGCACCTCCCATTTAATAATAAAAAAACAAGTTTTGGAATATGACCTTGTTAATGCGCTCGACAAAATTTGCATTAATTCTACGGTAGATACCGGCACATGCCGAGATGCAGTCGGCAGGTGCAGGCTGCAAGTCCGCAAAAACTTTGGCCGTCAAAGTGCGCGCTTGAGCACGTTTACACGTGCTGACTCAGTTGGAGAGGTCATATTCCAAAAATTGTTTTTTATTATGAAATGGGAAGTGTGTTCATTAATGGAAATGTATATAAATAAATAAATTTTCATTAACATTTGAGTGACTTATTATTTTTTTAAAAAGTGCGTACTCCGTAGAACACCTTATATTAAACTTATCATTTTCAATTTGTAAAAGAGGTGGAAGGAATTGCAGCTATAAACTTTGTTATTTCTGTTTTAATGAATCTAAGATTGGCATACTTTAATCGAAGATGTATTATAAAATGTGGATATCTGATGGTCACTTTCATTATAAATGGTCCATGAAAGCAATGTTTGAACATCCTCCCTGCATACGTCATTGTGAGACCAATTTTTGTTTGTATAAATAGCCTACATAAAACCCAACCCAAATTAATAAACCATTATTTTAAAAATAGTACCAATTTATCGAACTGTGTACCTTTTTGAAATATATTCTAAAATAGTCATATACGAGAATTTAAGATATAATTATAGAGGTAATTAATGACTTTGTCAGGTTAAAGTACAGGCGATGTTCCTTTTTCATGAACAATTTAATGATGTGGGTTTAATTTCAGTTTATACCATAATCAATAATTACAACTTAGTAATATTTTAGCTTGTAATTAGTAAAATCGAGTTTTATAATGAGAAACTACGAGTGTACAAATTATGAGTTGTAACTTTTCTAGATAAAATTAGTACAGTATTTACTAACATTTTAATTTGTACAAGTTTTTGTTCATCAATAAAATATTTAAATAAAAACATAAGCAAGCATAAAAAAAATGTTTCTGCCCTAAGGAGAGAAACAAATGTTTCGATTATCCCTAATTTTTTATTTTTTAATTTTTATATTACTGTACTGTATTATTCTTTAATTTATTTTTGTATATTATTTTATTAATTTATTTTTGTATATTATTTTATTAATTTATTTTTGCATATTAATTTTTATTAATTTTTTTTTTGTATATTAATTTTTATTAATTTAGTCTATAAATAAATTCATTGATGATGTCATGCTGTTTGGTGATTGGCAAAGTGCTAGTGTAGCTCCGCTTTACCTCGGCTCTCGAGCGCTGTGGAGCTGATTTCCTACCTCAAAAATTATTGTCATTTGAAGAGCCAGCTTTAGACCAAGAAAGATGTAGTTCCATTTTCTCTTCATTATCATTTTCTTTGTTCTTTTGTTTTCTTACTTTTACGTATTTAATACGTTTTTTTTTTTGTTACATCAGCATTAATCAAAATGTTTGTGTTAATGTTTTGGTCTAATATTGCGCACAAGTTATTCTAAAAACAAAAATGTTTTTGTTTTATTAATACGAGTTTATGCCTACATATTTTGAATGTTGTTTTACGAATTAATTGTTTGGCATTTGAAATCGAAAGAATTCAAATCTACCACTGCCCACGTGATTTTCCGGCATCGAGTGATTTTCAGGTCACGTGTTTTTCGGTGTGTTACTTTATAATGTGTTTTAATGTGATTTTGTTTTCCATGTGTAATTTTGTTTGTTATTGATAACTAAAATCATTTTTAAATTTATATTTCCACATGTTATTCGGATTTTATGGATTTTCTGTTACTTAAATTTTTTAATTTAAAAATAGGCGTCCATACCAGAAACAAATGAGGTCATAAATCTAAATAAATGAGGTCATAATAATGATAGTTTATGGTTAAGTAATATGCCGCTTACCTTTGCCAATCGAAGACTAAAACTCTTTTTCTAATAAATGTTAAATTCATAATTTCATTTGTTTCTGTAATTTATTTTAATCTTATGTTAATTATTTGTAAAGTCGATTACATAATTTTGTTGTATTCATTTTTTATTTTTTTTTTATGCTGTTTATACATTGTGCGTTTTGCATTTGTATAATTAGACACGCCATTGGTTATTTAGTTTTGCATTTTTATTTTAGTGCCTGATTGTATGTAACATTAAAATTGATTGTAAAGAAATGTTTTGTGTCCTAATTTTCTCCTCCTTGTTAAAACAATGTTTTTTACATTTATTTTAATTTATGTTAATTATTTGAAATGTCAATTCTATAGTTTTGTTGCATTTTTTTTTTTATTTTGTTTTATGTTTTTGTTTTATGTAACATGTCATTAGGATGACTAAATTAGTTGGAAGCTGTTTATTATGTAGAAATTGTATACCGGTATTGATACTTATCAATGCTAATTAAGAAGAGCAAAATTAATTAAGATTTCAATATTGCAACAATATAAATTTTTTTTGCTACTACAAGTTACAAAAAAAATTATTATCTTTATTATTACTTTTTCCACCACCACAATAGTTTGTTTGATTGGGCATACCATTGGAAGTATTCATAGCAAAATATATCGGTTAATTAATGCTTGCAATAAAGATGTTCTGCAGATAAATAAAAAATAAATAAATCATAATATACGGTATAAAAAAAAACTTTTATGGGAATTATTTTTTTTAAATTAATGTTATTTTATTTCTATAATTTTAATGTTTAAGTATTGAAGTTTTGTTATGTGGGTTTTCTTTTTTTTATATAATTTTAGTATTTATTTATTTTTTTAAAATTTTATCTTTTTCCATAGGAGGCTATGCAATTGTGTATGAGTAACTAAATTTGTTTTATTTCACTCATTAAATTTTGTTGCATTTTTATAACTGATTTTTGTCCACAATGGTCAAATTAGATTACTCATGTAAATGGTATTTTTTAATATTAAATTTAATTTGTTATTTAATTTTGCATTTTTTTTTATTTGCAATAAATCTAAAATTATGATTATTTTTTTATTGTAATTGACAACAAAATTGCTTAAATATAAATACAATTGGTCTAGGTCTATGAAATATTTAGTCCTAAAATTCAATATTGGTCCTATTTTTTTTTTTTTTTTGGAAACTTTGGATTCAACATTTCTATCCTAAACATTCGGTGATATTTTATGTCTTGTTTTTTTTTTTTTTTTGAATTGAATCCATTGAATTGAAGAGGAAGAAAAAAATGAGCTCGTGCGCTTGATTGGCGGAAAAATTTTTCGCCGACGTTAGGAAAAACCTTGTAAAACGGCTTAAAACCTGCATAAAACGGAAAGGCCAATGCATGGAAAAATAACTGACATATTCACCTCCAAAAGCCTGTAATTTGTTTTTTTTAAAAAATGTAAAAAAAATATGAAAAAAATCAATTTGACTTTAATTAAAAATACGCCTCGTACTATAGTTAATTATTTGAAAGCAAAAATTTCTGATATTAATTATAAATGTAATAAATTTAGCTACTATTCGCAATATTATTATTTATTATTATTATTTCAATTAATGAGTTTTTAACATTTTTATTTACCTTTGTTACACTATTAAACTAGATACCACTGTAATTTCCATTGTATTATTATTATTTTAATTCGACCAATTAATAAATCATATCGTTTTGTATACAACTGCAAGATTTTAAAATTTTTGTTTTTGTACCAATTTAAATCCATAAAAAAAATTCAAAAAAAAAAAATAAAAATTCTGCTTGACCGCACAAAATATTAATTTAGAACAACATTTATTATTACGAAGATACTAGTTACAAATATTATAAAATAATGTAATATTATAATAAATTTTTATTTTCTTACGTTTTTTGGGAGCCATTTTTTAATTCCTGGATAATAATTTAGTCCTTCCTAACGCTTTAACACGTAGACTGCATTTGCCTATTGCTCATCTACGACTCTAATTGGTTAAAATCCATTTAAAAAAATTATTGAGGTTTTTTTTATTATTTGTTGAGATAACTATTATTTGAAAGTTTTCGTTGGCTGTTTCGATTTGTATGATTATACAGACCATTGGAAATTAGGTATACAATGGCACAGTAATTATATTTTTTTTTTATTTATTAATTATTTTATTTCTATAAATAAAATTTGTTTTCTTTGATTGCAAATGTTCTCATAGTTTTAATTATTGTTTAACCTGTGTGTATGAGTAATTATTTATTTTTTGTGTTTGTTTTATTTCACTTATTGAGTTATGTTTCATTTTTATAAAACTGACTGTTGTTCACATGGTAAAATTGGACAGAGCACTATCAAACTATTAGATTTTTCATGTCATTAGTATTTTTTTTATTAAATTTTATTTGTTATTTAATTTTGCGTTTTTGGTTATAAATGTGACATTTTTTCTTATTCAAATAAACCTTGACTACTTTTATTGTTATATAAGCAGATTTGTTGCCAATGTAATTATAATTTTTGGATGGGGATCGCATGCAACAACACGTATACTGCATTTGCCAAGTGCCAACCATTGGAAGTTAAGTAAACAATAATATAGTAATTCTATTATTTTTTTTTTTAATTATTAATTATATTATTTCTATAATTTTAATGCTTTAGTAATAGAGTTTTGTTATGTATGTTCTATTTTTTTAT
The DNA here is from genome assembly GCA_034698085.1 of Polydesmus angustus. Classification (NCBI taxonomy): domain Eukaryota; kingdom Metazoa; phylum Arthropoda; class Diplopoda; order Polydesmida; family Polydesmidae; genus Polydesmus; species Polydesmus angustus. The sequence continues at coordinate 12,649 of JAQGAY010000270.1, read as the reverse complement.
ATACTGTACAGTGTATATGGTATTTATTTTTTAAAAAAAATTCATTTTCTTTGAAATTTTTATGGTCAAATTGAACAAAACACTATAATACAATTAGATTATTCATGTCGTTACTATTTTTTATATCAAATTTAATTTAGATATTTAATTTTGCGTTTTTGGTTATGTTTATGTGATATTTGGTAAGCGAATTGCAGTGTAACGCAATTTTGCTAGCTTCGGGCACCTAGTATATTCAATTCCCATACATCAAAAATTTTTTTAAAAATAATTTTCATTAGTTTGCATTGCTTTCCATTTTTTTTTTTTTTTTTGAAATTTTAAACTATTTTTAAGAACTCATTTTATGTTTTTAGTAAATTATAACAAAATATTTTTAAATTGAAAACTTATGTAAAATAATTTTGATTTATTTTTAATCTGTTAGGATTTTACTTTTGGGAATTTTTTTACTCAAATAAAGGTACAAAAAAACATTATTTTTCTTTTACGAGAAGAAGAAAGTATTTAAAATTTCAATTAAACCTTTTTAAAAAATGTAAAATTTTTGGCCATAAAAATAACACCAAATCCCACATTTCCTAACATTCTGCTTTTATTTTTTTCTTAATTTTTATCATTTTTTTAAAAAATTTATTTAAGTACTCGTACAATTGTTAATACGAGTATTATTATTATTATAATTTAATATTTTTTTGATAATAGTAGTTCATAAACTTATTTTTTGGAAAAATTAATGAAATATAATAATTATTGGCAATCTTCAACAAGGGCGTTTTTACGTCATCAACACTTTCATTGATGATGTCACGTTGATTGGTGATTGGCTGTGCTATTGTAGCTCCGCCTTACCTCCGCTCTCGAGCGCTGTGGAGCTGTCTCTCTGCGTCATTAGCCGCCATTTGAGGAGCCAGTCGTAGATGAAGAAAGGTGTTCCATTTTCTCTTCATTAACATTTCTTTGTTCCTTTGTTTTCGTATTTTTACGTATTTCCTACGTTTTTGTTACATTAGCATTTTTCACAATTTTAGTTTAATGTTTCGGTCAAATTTTGCGCAGTCTTCTAAAAATCAAATAGCTTCTATAGTATTGGTACATATTTTGATTTTGTTTTATACATTATTTGTGTGGAACAAGCACGTGTTTTTCCACTTAGACTTTTGCGATCACGTGAGTTTTTAAGTCACGTGTTTTTGGGATTTACGATAATTCGAGTCTGACACGTGTTTTATTATTTGTTTTACAGACACGTGTTTTTCAGCCTCGTGCTTTTTTACCATTGTAATTTTGCTCCGTGCGTGTTTTGCTTTGTGTTATTGATTCCGCAATAATTATTTAACCTATTATTTTTCATTATTTTAAATTTATATTAAACACATGTTATTTTGACTTTCTGTCATTTTGTAACAAAAAAAATCATAAAATTTTATTTCAAAAATGCTATAATTTTTATTATTTTAATGCTTAATTTTATTACAAATAAGTTCATTTGTTTTTTTTTTTAAATTAAAAATGCAGTGGGAGTTATTAAGTGAGAGTTAGCTGGTGGTTTTTTTGAAATATATTTTTTTATAGTATGCACCTGTTAACTTTTATTTATTTTTGTTTTTATTTTAATGCTTAATTATTTTGAAACATATATTTTTTATCTTCTAGTGTTGTTATTGTTAATATTTTTTTAATTATTCCCTAATTTTCCGACAGTTTTAAACTTATACTCCTACACTAAAACATTTGTTTTAAAATTTTTTAAATTCATTTCCAGGTTATCTAGTTTTAATTATTTTATATTATTGTGGTGATTGGTATTTTGTCTTATGTTCATTTATTGTTGTTATATTATATTATAAAAATGAATTACTGTAATTCTAAATTACAGACACAATGTTTAAAGTTAGGAATTTTGTTGTTTTATTGTCTTGGTTTTACCACCTTGCTTATTTAATTTAATTCATTTTATTAATATAATATCGCAATATTGCATTACAAGTATTTAAATTTTATTTTAAATATTATAATTTTAACCCTGCACAATTTCTAATGTGATGGCGTTAGTATTATAACCTTTTTTGCGTTATTTTTATTTATCTTAAATTTAATATAATTTAGCTTATTATTATGTTGAGGTTTTGTTTGCTTATATTAATGGTGCTCAGGGTATGGGAATAATACTGGTTTTTTTTGATGATTATGTGATTTTTCACAATTTTTTTTTATTTTGATATTAATTTTTTTAATTTTAATTTTATTAATTTAGTATAATCAGAACCACTTAGTTATATAATTATCCAGTGCGAAAATTTAATGTTTGTTTTTTCTATTTTGAAATTATTTTTAGGGTTTTTTTTTCCAAATACTTTTTTTTTATAAAAATGTTCTTGTATTTTCACTTTTAAATAATTTTTTATTGACACGTTTTATTTAGTACTGTGTAATGTTGGTATTTTTACATTACCTATTATATTACATTTTAGTCTGATTTGCATTTATTCTGTTTTGTCAAAAGTTTTTGTTTTTTTGCTTTGCGCATTGTTAAGCTGGGAGATCAAAAGTTTAATTTTAGTTTGTAATTTTAATTTATTTTTACTGTATTTGTAATAATGTATTTAATTTTTTTAAATTTATCCAAAAAAAAATTACTAAATTTTTAATTTTGTTCTTAAAAAGTGTGGATTTTCTTCAATAAACATGAATGCACCTAAATCCAATCCAAAGATAAAACTCAAAAAATTTTACTAAAAGTAAATACTTAAATGCATTAATTTTGCTTTTGAAAATTTTAATCTATTTCAATTATTTGGATTGTCAATTACATACTTTTGTTGTATTTTTTTTTCTTCTTTTTTTATTTATTTATTTATATGCTCTTTTGGTTTTTATGTAACATTTCATCAGTGTTCACTTGGATATTCTTATAATTTAAACGGTATTTAAAAAAATAAGTTGTTTTTCAAACATTTTTTTACCATTTTTATTTAGCAAATTGATAATTACGTTCTATTATAATGCAATAATAATTGATCCGGGATGTAGTGAGCCAGGATGTTCTTATTTTTCAATTGTTTTAAGTAATTGATGATGTCATGTTAATCTGTGATCGGCTGTCTCTAACTGCGCCATCGACTTAAATGATGGGTTTTATTAAAATTTGTTTTTAAAATGTCAAAAAAAAAATTATTATTTTAATCAAAAGATTTTAATTTAATTTTATTATTTTTTTTTATTTCAATTTATTAATCATTAATTTAAATTATTAATGTCTTGCTGTGAGCATGGTGTATTGATGAATAAGTATAATTATATATACTTTTTATACCATACTTGCAGTTGATTATTTTGATATTTATTAATGAAATTAGTTGATCATGATTCACAATATTATTATTAGATGTGTTACGTTTTTAATGAATTTTGGAGATCAAATCCTGATAGTAATATTTTTCACACTCAAAATGTCTGTTTTGTGAAATGAATTAAAAAGTTTTTATAAAGTTTTTTTTTAAAAAAAAATTTCGTTTCATTTTTAAATTAATTTTATTGATTTTACATGTTTTAATGTTATTAAATTTTAATTACATGTTATGGTTTTATTAAATTTTATTTACATGTTTTAACTTACAATATTTTTTTCATGTTAACCCTCCATTGCTCGCGCGGGGTATTTTTGTACCCCAGACTCACTAAAACCCTAATAGCGGGACTATTTGCATTAGCACATGGTCAAATACTTTTTGTATTCCTCCAATATACCACAAAATATGATATAAAAATGTTAAAATTATATTTTTAATTTTTATTCTAATTTTTATCAAGTTTTTAGCTGAAGGGTACCTAATCTTGCAAAAGATTTTTAATTATATTTTTATTATTTTCAGCTTTTGAATGATTTATCATCATTCAAAAGCGATAATAAAAGTAATACACACTTTTTTTAATGGATTGAGCGTTGATTTAATGAATTAAATGTGAATTTAAAAAAATTAGGGTTATTTTTTAAAAAAAGTATAAAATCAAAAAAAAATTTTTTTTGTTATTTTAAATAGTTTTTTTAAAAAATTTTTCCAGTTATTTATGTTCATTAACACAACATTGATATAAATGAACCTTGGAATTAAAATTGAAAAAAATTCCTAACATTTATCACGATTTTTTCGCTGGGGTACAAATATACCCCGCGCGAGCACTCATGCTACACTTGCTAGCGCGAGCACTGAAGGGTTAAATTCTATGTTGATAATATTTCCTTTATTTTTTTCTTAACTTAATTTATTCGTCATGACTTTTATCTGTTTTTTCTTATGCTAATTTTAATATTTAAATATACTTAGTAATTTTATGAATTTCATTTAATTTTTAATTGTTTTAAAAATTGTTCTATTTCTATTTTTAAGCATTACACGTGGTTTAAGTTGTAACTAGCTGATACTTTAGACTTTCATTTTTTTGATGATTGTTGTTTATAGTTTTATTCCCATTTGATTTTTTTAAATTAATTTATGGAATTTCTTCAAACTTATCCAAAATATATTTATTATGTTTTTAATTTCTTAAGTGAATGAACCTATCTAAATATATCCAAAGCAGTGGCTAAATTAAGGATGTCGGTTGTACAAAAATGCAGTTTTTATTCAATATAAGGTTATATAATATTAATTATAAAAAATGTTCCAAATGAAATTAATTGATTAATATTTTTTTGATTTATTATTTGTAGGTTTGATTGGTATACTAAATTAAAAAAAAATTTAATAATTATTTTTAATACTTTTTTCCTGAGGAAATTAATTCTATAAACCATTCTTAATTGTTTATTAACAGAAGGTTAATAGAGTGAATTTTGTTTATTAAATGAACAATAAATTTGAAGTTTTAAATTCTTCTTTTTATTTAAAACATCATCTACCCTATTCTGTATACATGACATGTATATTTATGCATTACTTTTCCATGTGTTTCAACATGTTTTTTTATAGTTTCTGTTCTTCTTATGTCATTCACTTAAATTTTTTTTGCTACTAATTTCCACAAATAATCTAAAAATTTGTTTATAAACAACAAAAATTATTATAGGTATTAATAAAATTTTTTTGTATTGTAATTAAAAACTTTTAATAGTTTATATTTTATAGTTTTATCCGCGGCTATTTGCTAGACTGACCGCTCTTTGCTGAAATTGTGAAAGTCAAAATGGCGCAAGAAATAATAATTATTGCGTTTGTATGTCTTATTAAAAGTTACTTACCGGTGCTTATTATTAATGTAAGTTTTTCCATTGTTACTTTTTTTAAAATGTTTTTGTTTTAATGATTAAACATTAATTTTTAAGTGCTATTTCACGTTTTTTTTTATTTTCCAGCTCTGGCAAAGTTCCGCTTGAATCCATGTCAATTTCAGATACACACATGTTTTTTGTATCAACGTGTTTTTGATAAAAATGTCAATATTTTTAATGCCTAATTTTATATCGAGCGAGTTAATTTGTGGTTTTTTATTTATAAATAAATGATCTAATAATTATAATTTTATTTCGTAAATGTTTGCCTAAATCATTTCTGAGCAATTAAAATATCCAAAGATTGTTCTCGTCATTAATTTTTTTTCTTAATTTTTTTTTAAAGTATTTTGTATAAACTTATTTGATACCAGCACCATAAGTAATTTTTCAGTTTAAGTTAATTAATAGCCTTTTTAAATCTCAATCTGCACCACCAGGGATCTCCCAGTCGTGCATTCATAATCGTCTGCTCAAAATTTGAAATGCAGGATGTAATTTATTTATAATTTAAATTGTTTTTAAAATTTTTTTTTTTTAATTTTTTTTTTTAATAAATTAATTTACAGTACCGGTATTTATTATTTTGTAATTAAAAATTTTAAAATGCCGTAATTTTATTTTTAAATTAATATGATTGCTTTTACATATTTTAGTTTTATTAAAATAGTTATTTGCAAATTATAATTTGCAATGCTTATGTGATATTTATTAAGCTCGTGCTAATTTACAATTTTATTCTACGTTGACAATATTTATTATATTTTTTCTTACTTTTATCCTGAACAGCTTTTTTTCCAAGTGGTAATTGAAAAATTTAAATATAAAAATTGTATGATTTTATTTTTATTTATTTTATTTTTGGATTGTTTAGTATATCATTTCTATTTATTTGAACATTTAATGGCCTAAAATTTAGTTAACTATTTAATTTTGTTTAGCATGATGACTTGTAGTTCTGCGTTTTATTGGCGCACTCAATTTTTTTTTTTTTTAAATAAAATTTCATTTTTAATACTTTTCAGCCCAATAAAAGTGTCTCCATAATGCTTATCATAGTTCTCTTATTGAATTTTGTTACTGTACATTAAGTGCAATTTGAATTGCCTGCTCATAGTTTTTTAATGGTTTTTCTTTTTTAAATGATTTGTTTTGTACTGGTTCATTTGTTAGTGTATAGTAAGGGTCTTCGTTTAAATTCACCTAGACTGCTTCGTAAGTTCGTCTATATCAATTTTTTTTATTTTGATATTAATTTTTTTAATTTTATTTTTAATAATAATATTTAGTAGAATGAAAACCACTTAGTTATAAAATAATTCCAGTATGTGTGAAAATCCAATGTTTGTTTTTTTGTTGTTTTGAAATTATTTCTAGGGGTTTTTTTTACCAAATGGTTTTTTTTTTAATGTTTTTTTTTATAAAAATAAAAGTGTCTCCTTTATGCTTATCATAGTTTCTTATTAGGTCCACGCCTTTAATATGGCGATAGTCGCCGCGGGCTTAAAATATATTTTTTTTAAATATATTTAGTGTGCATTGTTACCGCCAGTCGTGTCATTAAAAATGACAACGTTAGCACATAGTTTAAGTTGTGATTTTTGACTAATAATTTAGGCTTCTATTTTTTTGATAATTGTTGTTTACAAATCAAATTGGAATTGATTTGTATTCTTAATCAATTTATTTTATTTGGAACTTTATTTTTAATTAATATTTTTTTTTTTTAATTATTACCAGTAGTTATGTCTTTTAGTTGGTATAATAATTTTTAATAATAAAAAAAAAAAGATTCAAAGATTATTTTTTAACATTTTTTTTTCCGAGGAAATTGATTTGTTACAATGCTTTGTTTTCATTGAATTTTATTGATTTTATTGACATGTATTAAATTTCGACGCAAATATTAAAGTTTATAAATTTATTATTTAATAATTTTATTTTATAAATCATTCTCAATTGTTTTATTGGTCTACCCACCTCTGCTAATACAGCGTACCTTATCTTTCATTATTAAATACAAAACATTATTGTTAGATTTCAAATTCCTATTTTTTTTCAATTTCCTATTTTTATTGGGAACATATACCCTATACATGACATTAAGTATATTTTTGTTCTATTTTTTTTTATTTATGTTTTTTTATTGTTTTTGTTTGGGTTAATGTCATTCACTTCTTTTGCTTTTAATTTCAACAAATAATTTAAAAAATTTGTTTTTAAATGACTTAAAATATTATATTTTAATTTAAAAGTTTTTAATTATTAGCCAGAGTTAAGTCTGCTGTGGTTTATATATAATTCTTTTGCTTTTTTAATTATTACAGCCTCAGCAAACGATGAGGACTCTAGAAAAGGGTAAAGCAATAATAATTATTATTATTATTTTTTTCATATTGCGTTTTAAATCTTTTTATTCAGTTGAGAATGTTAAAAAATGATTTTTGCATTGCCGGTATTTTTATCTTTATTTAAATACGAGCCTCTTACCACTGCTAAATGTTTAATGTGATGGTACGATAATATTTATCTTTTAATCTTATAAATTTTTTGTATAATTTTCATCTATCTTAAATTTAATTTTTATTTTATATTATTATTATTATTAATAATTAATAATTATTTGCTAATATTATGTTCTGTGTATGGGAATAATACTGGTTTTTTTATGACGATTATGGGATTTTTCATTTTTTTATATTAATTTTTTTAATTAAATTTTCATTAATTTAGTAGATCAGAATCACTTATTTTTGAAATAATTTTAATGGGTTTTTTTTTCAAATTATTTTTTTTTTAAATAAAAATGTTTAAAAATGTACATGTATTTTCTTATTAAATATATGTTTTTATTTTGGCATTTTAGTCTGATTCGCATTTATTCTGTTTTGTAAAAAATAGATAAAATTATTACTTTGTGCATTAATTTGTTTATTATTTAAAATCTATTAAGGTTTCAAGCTGGGAGATTAAAAGTTTGATTTTAGTTTGTAGTTTTAATCTCAAAAAAATAAAATGTATCATTACAAATAAATATAAAATTTAATCATATGGTACCAAAAAGTTATAATTTTTTTTTAAAGCGCATCCACATGCAGCCATTTAAATAAATGTGGTGATACATGTAATTTTAATAGTTTTGTGAAAACTCTTACTTTTAATAAATTTTTAATTTCATTTATTTCTGTAATTTATTTTTATCAATGTTAATTACTCGTATTTAGAATGTCAATTATATAATTTTTATGCTGTTTTTGTTTTTATGTAACATTTCATTATTCAGACTACAATAGTTAGAAACTGTTTATTATGTGGAAAGGGTATCCTGGTATTTATGCTTATCATTGGTAATTAAGGAGAACACAAGTAATTAAGATTTCAATATTGCAGCAATATGTTTTGTTTCTTTTCGTTATAGCTTTCGAAATCGTAACCATATTTTTTTAATACCTCTTCCACTAATATAGTGTATTTGGTAGTGTATACCATTGGAAGTTAGGTATACAATAGTAATTCTATTATTTTGTATTTTGTATTGTTATTTTATTTATATAATTTTAATACTAATGTAGCCTAATAATGGTTTATGGCATATGTTTTATTTGTTTTTTTTTTATGTATAGCATTTATTTTTTAAAAAATTTTTTTCAATTTTCTTTATACCAGTATTAAATATAATATTGTTATATAATTTTGCGTTTTTGGCTATAAATGTGACATGACGTTTATTTTTTCTTATTCTTATAAACCGTAAAATGTAATTTACTCGTATTTATATTTTTTTTAAAAAAATATTAATATAATGAAAATATTAATTTGTTTTTAAAATTTTTTTGAAATCTTAGTTCTTCGTAATATGCATTTAAAAATTGTAAAAGTTATTTTTTTAAATTCTTTAGATTAATAATAATACTGTAATATTTATTTGATTGATTTGCAGAATTTTGTTTTATTAAATTTTATTTTCCATGTCATGACCAATCAGTGCTGTTCTATCCCTATAATTTCGCATTTTAACTTCTATGTGTACAATATTTTATTTTCACTAAGTCTTATCTGTAATTATTTTTTTAAAAAAAAAAGATTCAAAGATTATTTTTTAATAATTTTCTTCTCAAAGAAATTGATTTGTTGATAATGCTTTGGTTTCATTGAATTTCATTAACATGAACTATTAAATTAGACACAAATATTAAATTATATAAATTTATTATTTAATAATTTTATTTTATAAACCATTCTTAAATTATTGTTTAAATAATGCACCTCCTGGGCCCTATTTCATAATGAACTTGTAGCTAATATTACTAGCGTTTTGTTCAATGTACTCTGACCCTAATAGTCAGTATTAAGTTATGATTGTTAAGGTCAGAGTACATTGAACAAAACGCTAGTAATATTAGCTACAAGTTCATTATGAAATAGGGCCCTGCTAATAGAGTGTATTAACATGTTTTTATTTTTGTTTCTGTTTGGGTTAATGTCATTCAACTTAAACTTCTTTCGCTATTAATTTTCACAAATAATCTAAAAATTTGTTTTTAAACAACTTAAAAATATTATATTTCTAATTAAAACTTTTCATTTATATTGTAGGCTAATTAAAAATATTTTTTTAATTAAAACTCAAGGAGTATGTTATTATAAAAAAAAATCTACTTGGCCTCGGCAAAATATCAAATTAGAAAAACATTTATTATTTCAAAGATACAAAAAAAAGTTTAATATTACTATTATACACATATAAATAATACAATTAACATAAGAATAAAAATAGAGCGATACAGAAAAAGTGTAAAAAATATAATACAATGGATCCAGGGTGATGATTTACGGCGTTTTCAGGTAGTGCATTAGTTTGGCCAGTGTTTCCGGTGACCCATCTGGAGAAAGCATCGGCGTAAACAAGTTCAAAGCATTAACTGTTATAATAAAAATTGCACACATAATTACGAAGTACAAGAAAATAATACAATGACTTTAGATTAAAAATAAAAGTAGGACTTTTTTGCCAAAAAAAATTTCGTCAAAAAAATTTTGCAAAAAAAAATTTTGCCAAAAAAAAGTTCCCAAAAAAAATATTTTTTAAAAAAAAATTCCGCCAAAAAAATTTTAAAAAAAATATTTCGCCAAAAAAAAATTATGCCAAAAAAAAAGAACAAAACAAAAAAAAAATAAATAAATTAATAACTAATAATAATGTTAGACCACAATAAAATATTAATTAATAAAATTTTTATTATTACAATTATACAAGTTTAAAGCAGGGTTGGAATAAAAATTACATGCAAAAGAACAGTAAATATATACAAAAAAAGGGGATTATTAAAATAGGCGCTAAATCCTGGGTGATGATGGCGGTGTTTTGAGGAACTCCAGTAGTGTGGCCAGTGTTTGTGGGGACCCATCTGCTTCGTTCATGGTCCCCACTTCAACCGGAGAAAGCATCGGAGTAAACAAAGTTAGGTCGAAATCGTCCCACTCCGACGGAACGACGACGTTCAAGGCGATTCCCATCCTGTCTTCCTCCACGGGGTACACTGGCACGGGGTCGACTGGCACGGGGTCTACTGGCACGGGGTCTACTGGCACGGGATCTACTGGAACGGGGTTCACTGGCATAGGGCAAGGGGGTCCAAGGTGGGCCTCTTCTGCCCATCGCTGAAACTTTTTGCTGTGTCGATGGCGCTTGAACCAACTGTTCACCTATAGAATTATATTATTCATTAAAAGAAATACTTTTAAAAAACAATTGCACTGATACAAATGTACAATAATAATTTTATGATTATTTACCTGGTCTGAAGTCATACCGGTTCCTTGGGCCAACAATTCTTTTGCCGCTTGCGTTGGGTAAGGGTTCCCTAAGTTAGCCATTACCCACGGCTTTAGCACTCTCTCGACGTGTGCGGAAAAGTTTGACCGCTTCTTGCGTGACGGCGCTTCCGGCACGTTCTCCTCCTCATCTTCACGCGGGCGTTTCAGTTCTAAAAAAAAAAATTTAAATTAATACATTAATACTCTCCAAAAATTTTTAGTACTAGTTAATTTAGTGCTTTATAATAAAATTAAAGTAAATACATCTATAGGGTGTTCGTTGGATGACGATAGTTTTGAAACATGAATAAATCAGCCTAATTTTAATGAAAATGAATTATTTTTTTAAAAATTTACATTAACGAACACGTCCCCTTTAATAATAAAAAGCAATGTTTAGAATATGACCTCTGCAACTGAGTCGGCACATGCTAATGCGCTCAAGGGAATTTCTATTAATCCTATGGTAGATGCCGTTAAAGCGAGCAGTGCTGCCAGATTTAAGCTGTGAATAATGTTTAATATTCCAATGCGAGTTTTATTGAAAATTGTGATAAGCGCATTACCACGCGCCGACTCAGTTGTAGAGATCATAATTATTCTAAACATTGGTTTTTATTATTAATGGGGAAGGGTTAATTAATGTAAGTTTGAAAAAAATAATTCATTTTCGTTAAAATTCGACTGGTTTATTCATGTTTTAAAGTTAGCGTTCCCCAACGAACACCCTATACACGCAATGGGAACTATGAACATTAGTCTACCTTAATTTATACTATAGGATCTTTAATGAAAATGCATTTTTTTAAAAAAATTATTTACATTCCTTTTACTCCCTTTTAATAGTAATAAGTAATATCTGGCATATAACCTCTTCAACCGAGTTGGCACGTGAAAACACGCTCGAGTACTCACATTTGCCGGCTAAAGATTTTTGCGGACATGTAGCGTGCATCTGCCGACTAGAACGCAGCACCTGCATGCCGGTTGCATCTTTTGCATGCGCGGCAGATTTTGTAGAAATTTCGTTGAACGCGTTAACATGTGCCGACTTAGTGAAGGAGTTATATGCCAGATGTTAATTTTTACTATTAAAGGGAAGATGTTGCCGAATGTAATTATTTTAAAAAAATTGCATTTTCATTAAAAATTGGCTTTGTTATTCTTTTATCAAAACTTACATCCTTAATTAAGAACCCTTTTCACGGTTATTTTATACTGCTACTTAGTATTTTAATTATAATTATATAAGATTGCGATTTAAATAAAGTAGATTTTAAATGAATTTACTTACCATTATTTGCAGCCATTTTTTTAAAAATAATTCCTGGATGATTAACGGAAAAGCACGTTGTTCTATCTCTAGATGTAAAATGTACACTGGTTTTTCTTACTGCTCACCTACCGGTATTTTTATTTAAACACGCATAACCTAGTGCGCAGGTTGCCCGTATGTCCATTGTCTTCTTATAGCCGTGAACTTGTGAGTATTCCCGTAGGAGGAGCAGAAGCGTCAACAGCGGTCGCACCTTAAGCCCATTAGTCATCATCAGTTAAGAC
>JAQGAY010000269.1:0-34445 GCA_034698085.1 Polydesmus angustus | reverse complement strand
TGTTAGAGATTTTGGCTTTATCTTTTTTTTTTTCTTCTTTTTTTTTCTTTTTCTGCCTTAGCATAATTTTTATCGGCAGCGCCACCTCAACACGCCCTTGTCGCTGAAACTACGAAAGAAAAAAAATATGTTCGAAATAATGTGGACCCTCCCTAGTTCGATAATAAAAAAATATAAAATTTAAAAAAAAAAAAAAAAATGAAACACGAAAACCAGTTTTTTTTTTCTCGTTATTTCAGTTCTCGTATTAATAGAATTATTTTTTAAAAAAAAAAATATAAGCTCAAGTTGACATGTCTACATTTGACAAATTTTTTTTACATACCGTTTACGTGAGTTTTATGATTTTATTATTTTTTTCCCCCATTTATTTTGCGAAAGGAATTCTAATTACTGTGGTTAGAAAAAGGATGGATCTTACGGTTGCGTCTACTTTATAATAATTATCTTAAATTTAATAACTTTGCTGGATAATTTTTTTTTTCTTTTTGTTTAGGTATGTTTAATTATTCTTGTATTTAATCAAAAATTTTATTTGGCAATTTTTGACGCAGACAAGTCGAATAGTATTAAGAAAGTGCCACGTGAAGCGGCCATTTGAAATCTCCTCAGGCGGGGTAGGGTCTGTTTAGAAACTTTTGAGACTGTACTCATGTTGTGGAATCGTGTACATGTACTGTATAAAGTTTTCTAAGAGAGAGAGAGGTAAAAAGGACAGGTTTTTCTTATTGCGTGTCTTGTCCAATGTTGGGTTTCAAAGAAACAAGGTGAGGTCAAGTTTGTTGGACAGGTGTGTACGCCAGCAAATTTTTTTTTTTTTTGCTTCCAACACTTGAAGTGAGCGAAGGAGACAGAGGAGTGGGAGGCAGGAATGGCAATGGCAAAAAAATGATTTATCTTTACGCTATTGTTTGATTGTTACTCGCTTTTATTTACAATATTGGCGAACGCCTCGGAGCATTTATGAAAAACAATAAAAATAATGTAAGAAAAAAACAACTAGAATGACTGTATGTGCGTGGATTGGACGTGTATGCCCCACCCTCTCACCAATTTCACTTTGATACACGTGAATATAATAGTCAACTATAATTCTTATCGTTGCATGTTAATACTGTATATTTGGGCATTATCGTCACTTGATCAACGACTTATTAAAAAGATTTGCAATTTATCATTGAAGTTCATCAGGGAGTTTGAAGTTTTTGGTTGGTGAATTGGAGCTGCGCCTTTTTAACGTATTCCAACCGACTTTCATCGTGAATTGTGTTTACAGAAGTTAGATCAAGTTTTTTTTTGTGGAAAATTAGCATTAGAATGTTAAAATTTTGTAAGTACCGGTACTGTAATTAATTTTGCAGTTAGTCATTCGTTTTTACTGTTTCAGGGAAAACGGCACCCCTCTTATTTCTTACAGTACACGTTCTGTATTTTTTTTTATAAAAACAGAAGAAAATACTAACGACAAATTTAACAGTATAATAACTTTGCACGCGAAATCCAATATTTTATATTGTACGAGGGCTATCTATTAAGTAAGTTTCCCTCATCAAAAAAATGCAAAATTTTATAATTACAAACAATATTTATTTACTTTCGTACACTATTTTTCTCCGTTTACTGTAATTTTCACCACTTTCGAAGCATTTTTGGTACCTAAACAACAGCTTTTTCAACTTTTTGACAACCACTTTTTAAAAAGCTGCCGCCAATGATTGCTGATCAATTTTTTTTGTCAATTTTAATAAGTAAATTGAATGATCTAATAAAAAAGGATTGATAAATAAATTGACAAAAAATGTTGGAAAAAAAAGCGAAAAATAAGTGACAAAAATTTGGCAAAAAAAAAAAAATTTGACTAAAAAATTGAAAACAATGTGAAAAAAAAAAAAAATTTTAAAAATGATTCAAACATCAAAAAAAAAAAAAAAAAATATTGATAAAAAGGAATTGACAAATAAAGTTTTAAAAAAACTGAAAAAAATAAATAAATAAAAAAAAATTGATCTGCGAAATTTGGCCGCAGATTTTTACGAGGTGGTTGCCAAAAAGCTGTTGTTTAGGTACCAAAAATGCTTCGAAAGGGGTGAAAATTGCAGTTAATGGAGAAAAACAGTGTACAAAGGTAAATAAATATTGTTTGTAATTTTTAAATTATTATTTTGCTTTTTCAAGATGAGGGAAACTTGCTTAATAAATAGCCCTCGTACATTCTCAAAACATTCAGTGCTATTATTTTACAAAATAAAGTAGTATGGTTATTAGTATACCGTATAATTATTATTCTACGCAACCTGTTTTACCGTATCGTTTATAGAATGTAACGTAGGTGTAAATTAATGTTAAAATTGCGAGAGAGAGAGAAAAAAAAGCCAGGTGTATATTTGCATTTAATTAGGAAAAGTTTGAGAAAAAAGTTGTTGGATAACAACGCGATGTCGGGTATTGCGATTACTAAAATTTAGGTGAATCGCGTTCCTATTTGATTATTAGCGAAAGAGTTTGTGGTGAATCAATCGTGACCTTACAAGTTGTCGGTGGCTGTTCGTTTTTTTTTAACTTAAAAAGTTTTTCAATCAATAGTTAAGCACGTAGAGAGCGAGTATAAAATTTCGTAACGTAAGGAGGTCGAATAAGAAAATGTTGTCCGTTTGACTCGAACCTACCTGGCGCATACGGAAGTTTTTTTAAAAAAAGAAAACTTTTTTATTTATGTAAAGTGGTTGAGAGATGCGACCTATTGAGTTTATTTTATTCAGAGAAGTCGGTTGTAAAATAAAAGAAGATGCAACGAGTGGCTGAGAAAGAATGATCGGCGCCATTGTTGATGATGGCGAGGTGAATCCTAGCAATTGACATGGGAAAATGAGCATTTTTATATTGAGTAAAAAGACTAGTGTAATTCTGTTTACTTCAATCTAAATACACACAAGTGAGATGTATTGAAGATGAGATGAGGAGGGGGTGAGAGGGAAAGGATAGTACTCGTTGGGGAATCTCGAAAGAAGAAGAAAAAAAAAAAAAATGGTTATGAGATTTAAATATTATTGCGTACGAGTGGAATACAGAAGCTGATGGATGTTGAGCCATAGCGAGGGCTCCCCTACTGTGAAGGTGGATAGAATTTGGTCTCACGGTGCACATGCGAATATCTCACCGTTCCCTTTGCACGCTCTTACTTTGTAAGAAAATTGGAAAATTTGGCGTATTATTATATTCAGAGTATCCAAATGTTAATAGAAAATTTTTTATTTTAGGTTTATTTATACCGGGTGTCCGAAATGTTACAATACAATTTCCGTCGACTGTTAAAAAATTACTATGAGAGATAAAAATGTAAAAATGGTGCCATTTTGCAGAGAAACTCAGAAAGTTTTTTTAATAAGAAAATAATTTTTTAGTTACCGTACTTTAATTAATATTAAAAAAATATAAAAATTCAAAAGTGACTTTTGAAACTGATTTGAGCGCCTGTGCTCCTGTGCTAACAACGCAACAGCAATGAAACAAAAATGCAACAACAATTAAAAAATAATGTAAATAGTAAAACATTGATACATACATTCGAAATGTAAATAATTTAGAATTAGTTCTAAATTTTAGTTGAATTTGCGTGTCTCAAAAGTGGTGAATGCGCCCAGCTGCATCAATTGCATTCAGTTTACAACTTTACAGCATAGAGAGTGTTCGAACTTGCGTCATTTTAAACTTAAAAAATTATTTAAAAAAATTCATAATATCAAAATATTATTACCTTTGGAGCAATTTATTAAAAATTTATCTTTTTTTGAAAAAAAAAAATATTTTTAATATTCTATAAAAAAATATTAGCATGGAAAATTTTATTTCTTAAAAACGTTATTTTTTGAATTTTAACTTTTTTTAATATTTTTTGAAGTAACTAAGAAATTATTTTTTTATAGTAAAAACTTTTTGAGTTTCTCTGTAAAATGGCACCACTTTTACATTTTTATCTTTCATAATTTTTTTAAATAGCCGGCAGAAGTTGTATACTGTAGTGGCATTTCGGACACCCTGTATTTTTAGCTACGGGTATTTTTTTTTTTTATTTTTACAAAATTTTATAAACACGGTGTACGAAAAATGAAACGATTTCAACAGTAAACTGTTTTTATTATTATGTATTATGTATTGTGTTTTATTTCAAATCATTAATGATGGATATTTAAAATGCAGTTCAGTAACCCCCGATGTAGCTTTTAAAACATTTTTTTTCTTCTGTTTATCTGTTAATTAGTTAAATGTAGGTACTGTATATCAAGTGTACGAGCTGGAAAAGAAATTGTACGCTTATTATGTCTCTTATTTTTATTTTACATTTTGATGTTTTAATTAGTTTGGTTGTTTGTTTTTTTTTAAAAAATATTTTCTTTAATTAATTTTTTGTATGTATTTTTCAAACACCTTTTAAGTACGGTATAAAATTTATTGGAAAGTTAGTATAGCCGAGTACACATCTTTGTTTGCTTTTGTAAATCGTGACCTCATTAAAAATAATAACTCGCATCAAAGTTAAAGATGAGTTCGAGATTTGCAAGTTGAAGTGAAAGCTAGTTTTCTTTTTCTTTTTTTTTTTTAAAAAAAATTTTATTTGTGTTGATGAAATCGATTGAGGCGAAATGTTAATAAGAAAAAGATCATCATTTCTATTTTGACCTGCTTTATCACGTAAATTGATATGATGGCAGTTTCGAGCTCTAACAAAACTGAAGATGAACATTTTTTGTTGTAATATGAGAGGGGGGGGGAGAGAGGTTACTGTATTATTTGAAATTGGTAATATAGAAAGTGCGCTGGACTATCAGAGACGTGTGCGAATGTAAAAAGTAAAAAAAAAAAAATGGAAACTAAAATTGGTTTTCCAATACATACAGTATAAAATGGTCACGGTTTATTTTAATCGAGAGCAAGAAATTCAACTCTTTCTTTTTTTTTTTACTTACCGTAGTTTTTTTTTTTTATATCTACTTTCATCATATTTTTATTACACGGACAGAAGTAATGTATAAACGAAGCGTGACAATTGCGAGCATCTCGAAATATGAAATTCTACCAGTCTCTAACGTTCAACTTTTCAAGGAAGATGTTAAATTACAAATGGAAATGCGTTCTTAGTGGAGCTTGAAATTGAAATCAGAAATCAATTTTTAAAAATATTTCGCGTTTTTTTTTTTTTTTTGGTTTAGGTTTTTTTTTTTTTTTTTTTGTTACCGTTTATGTTTGCGTATCGGGGTTACACAAGTTAAATAGCGTGATTTCTTTTTTTTAAAAAAAATAATTTCTAATCTGCTTCAGCTCTGAAAAAAAAAATCGTGATTCGTGTTTTTTAAATTTATTTTTCCTGACTGTTATTAATTGGGAAGATTATCTGCTCACTCCGAAAAAATAATTGCAGTACCGATCATTTATGCAGTATTTTGTTTACTTTTGCATATTTTATTCAGTAAATGTAAACATGTTAATAAAAATAGCATTACCGGTATTAATTTTTGCAAACTCCAGTGGAAAAAAAATGTTTTTTTTCATTTACCTTCACGTATCGTAATTAACATTTTCTACGGATACATTTTTTTTTTTTTTTGTTAAGATTTTAAAAAATGGTAATGATTTTTTTAATTATGTATAAGCGTATGACACGTGCGTGCATATTTTTAAAAGTTTTGTTAGTCATTTCCACGGTTTCAATCCAAAAAAAAAAAAAAAAAAAAATTAATTTCGCAATTAGATTCGGTGAGTCGATGGTACGCGCAGTCTTAGTTTACGAGATGAAGATTTTGAGGTTTGATTACAACAAACTAGTTCCAATTATTTTTTTACGTTTAGTGTTTGCGTGTGTGTACGTGAACGCAAACTAATGTTGAAGCAGGAAGTTTTCTTTTTCCAAGGATTTTTTTATTTGTTTCTTAATTAAAGAAGCGACACAACTGGTATTCTTTAGTTTTACTATCAACACGATTAAAAAAATTCTCTTATTTCGTGTTCGTCTGTTAAACGCGAGTACAGCACGCGCATTTTCATCATTGCTCATCCTTAACCTCGTCAAAAATGATGACTAATAAATGAGAAAACGTGCGTCAAGTACCACTAATAATAGTAGTACTACGAAATTTTAAAACTTTATCTACCTTTCCTTTAATTAAGCTTACTAATGTTTTCCCAACGTTGGTTTTTTTTTCTTTTTTCGTTTTATTCAAATTAAGCCGGATCTGAATATTTTCAACTCGGTCTCAACGTTTAATAGGATAAATACGCGTGTAACTACTAATTTTATTATAAAATTTAAAGTTAAATATGAGAATTATTGCTGTGTAATTTTGAAAGATAAACAGTGGAAACTAGGTTTCTCTATTTTTCTAACGATGAGTACTAAGAAAAATAATAAGCAATTTATTAGAACACGAAATTTTCGAACCAATTTGTTTACTTATCTTTTTTTTTTTTTCATTCTTTCTCACTTCGCTCCATTTGTAATGACGTGGCGGTTTAACAATAGATAATAATTAACACATTTAAGAAAATATTATGTGTATCTCGCGCATTAAGTCGTTCACCGTCACAGTTTTTCCGAAGAACTTTACTGTTTCGTCTGTAAAATAGAGCACGGGTTCCGCGTCATTGCTTTTAACGCGCGTTTCGCATCTCTCGTTTTGTTTGGATTACTAATACTTCGCCCGGAATGATAAATATTAAAGCCGCAACTGCATGAACGAATGAAATCATCATGGTGACGATTTAATTCTGTCAGTCAAGAACTGGATCGAGTTAGGACTTATAAACGTTTCGTTGTTTATTAATAATTAAAATAATATTGACGTTAATTATGTCTTCTATAAACTAAATAAAAATTAATGGAATAAATTTAAATAACATCGAGTAGAACTGTCCGTACTCTCGCCTCATTTCCTTAAATTTTTTGCGTCGCACAAATCATAAATGTAAAAAGAATTACTGGTAATTTTTTATTTCTATATGACTGTTTTGATAAAACCGTGTATTTATTACAAAGGTTTTAAATCAATCCCGGTATTATGTTGAATTATGATGTTCAAAGTAGATGACTAGGAGAGTTACTCATCAGAGGATACTTTTTCTTTTTAATATCTCAATAACAGTTCTGGAACAAAAGAAGTGGTATTTGTACATTTTGGTCGGTCATGTCTCAATCTAGTCTAAGCTGAAAAAATTAGAAAGTTTCAAGTTTTTTTTTCTTTTTTTTGCATTTTTAAGAAACAGTTTGCGTTTTTGAAAATGGTTTTTCAAACTAGCCCAAACTTTACTACTCCCCAGATCTTCAAGATTTTAATTATTGTTTCAATTAAAAGTTCACTTGACTGTATTTTGAAGGTGTTAGCATTGATATTAATCATTTTAATAAAATTTAATACAAATAATTTTTATTAAAACAGTTTTATTACTTCAATCATTTAATGCTATATTATGTAAACAGTACACGGAAAATATCATTTAGTAGCCTACATGTTGACGCCACAATAAAAAAATAGGTACTGGTATACTTTTGATTAAAGTACAGTAGTTTTAATCTCAATAACATTTGGTATTTTTTGCTCATGTTAAAAAATAGTTGTTTTTTTTTCGTATACCGAAGTAGTGTCGTTTCTTATAATAAGGTTTGGTCGGTGCAGGACGTGGATGTAATCAGGATTTTAACTGTAATAATTGACGAGCATTTTTTTTTTTTTTTTGGTGTGGCAAGTTTTGACGAGCGCCTTAACTCATGATAATCAAATTTTCAGAATAATTAGTAGTGCGTGCGATAGTCGCATAAAATATTATTGTCAACCCGTTTCATTAATAATCTCGATTGTTTGGAAAAGGACAAGTCATTGTATTTGACAAAAGAAAAGCGTCAATTAGATGGAATGAACAGTGGGGCGTTCAAGTATTATTTCTTAGCTGACAAATACATTTTTTTTCTCGCTGGTATTTAAATTGTTGCGATATTGAGTTCACGAAATAAGTTTTTTTTTTTTTTCGTTTTCTGGTTTTGATTTAATCGACGACTCTGCGGGAAGTGGCGCCATTTTTAGATCTAATAAGCACGCATTTAGAAATATATGGAACACCTGTTTCAAACTTGGGCATCTTACCGTGGTTGTTTATACTTGTTTATAGAATTGCAATGCACCGAAATAAATCAATCATACATAGCGATTAATTTGATATATTTTTAAAATTTTTTTTTTGATATGTTTGTACCGTATACATTTTAACGTTTTCTAAATTTGCGAGTTAGCTGGGTGTGAATGAGCGGTTGGGCGTTTAACCTTTTGGCCCTGTAACGCGATAAATTTCGTTTTTAGGTTGAAGTTAATCGATTTTCTGTTTGCATATACGACTCGCCGCATTAATTTTCATTTCAAATTTAGATAAACAACTCCGTTTAGCAACAACTTATATGCGCGCGAACTAAATGCACCGAAAATATTATAATCATAGTGCATTTATAATGAATGTTTAAGATTGTATTAATTGGAATTAAGAAAGAAAAAAACAATAATTATAGCATTAAGAAAAATATCTTTTAAGGTTTAATTACATTTTAAATATATAAACGATTTGAAATCGTTCATTGAACTTCACCTTCACATTACACACGGTTAACGGCAATTTTTTTTTTTTTTTTTGCTTTTTACAGCTGACGTTTTACGTTCATTTCTTTCTCTCTTTCACGCGGTTTAGCTTTTTGCGGAATTGTTTTTCGAAAAGTCAAAAAGTTAGTATTTTGTTTTCGTCATTATTACGAGAGCGGATTCGTTCTGGTATTATTGGTAGTTAGAAGTCGAGAGGTGAGGTAAGGCCGAAGCTAATCGAAATTAAAGAAAAAGTCAGTGTCTGGAATTACGAAACAAGGTATATTATTCCGGCATTACAAGTGGAAAAGTTGAAAACGAGAGAGAAATGGTGACATTTTAACGAGTTTTTGTCGCAACTTCTCATATTAAGGAAATTTATACCGGATTTGTTTATTTTAGAAATGCACGCACAAGTTTAATAAGCAATTTCGTCGGTGTTGGGGGATATTTCTTTCCGCTTTTTTTTATTTTTATTCTCAATCGTATGCGTTCGTTTATGAGTGAGGAAAAGAAAAAATAATAATAATAAAAAAAAAAGAAAAAAACGTTAAAGACAGGTTTTGGCTTTGCGGGGTCAAATAAACATCGCTCATGGTTTGTTTTTTTATATCGGAAGATGAAAACCGAGAGCGCTAAAAAAAAAAAAAACTTTTTATCCCACTTCTTATTGCTTTTCCTTTTTGCTATAATGATGGATATTATCTTCACTCTTGTTAACATTTTTTAGTTTAGCTTACAATGAAATGAAAAAAAGACGAGGAAAAAAAAACCTGCTATTTTGACAAATTTAAAAATATAATAATTTTGTAAGGTTTGCATTGCTTGTATTTTTTTTAGATATACTCGTACATAATTATAATATTATTTAGTAGCACAAATTACATAACCGGTTAAAATAACTTAAACATTTTTATCCTTAATTTTTTTCTTTCTAGAGTACCGATACATTAATTTCTAATTAGTAAAAGTACGATTTTTTTAAATGCAAAAACATAGAATTTAATAAGCTTTTTTTTTTTTTGCAATGGCAGCTTAATTGTGACGTCCACGTAGTTTGCAAAATAATTATGAAACTTATTTTGCAATTTGCAATGAAATTGTGCGATTATATTTTGGAATTTAAATATTTCTTTTAAATTGGCTGATTTTGCATGTACAGTATAAGAAAATTGACGTTGAAGACAATTTTAATTTTAAAATTCTGATTGGCGCCCTGCGCATTTTTTCTAACTCCATCTTTCTTATCATCCCTTTTTTTCTGTACATGTATAATATACAGTATTTCCGTTGCGTGTTGAGCTTGATATTCTCATTAAAATGTGCAGAAAAGGCGCTTTCGTTAGTTATTTGAAATATTTGGTGGGTAAGTTTTTGCCTGGGGAATCATGGACGGTTCTGCCCACTACCAAGGAGAAGCCTCGTCCGTGAGTTTGGCTGGCTGGTTTGACTCGATGTTGAACTTCACATTTTGGCAGCAGGTATTTATATCGCCATCTACGTACATATTACCACACCCAAAACAATATTTTAAAGAAATAATTCGAAGAGAGACGAAGAGAAAGGGAGTGCTTAACATTTAACTGCTGAAGGGATTATTTTTTCTAATATCTTTTGCTTCCACTGTTACCAATTTTGGAACCAACTTTTCAAAGTCAACGACCCGCATTTACGGATGTATTTGTAATAAATTATTATCAAACAACTTTATTAATATGCATAAACCTTTTTTTTTTTCCTCTTCTCTTCTTCTTTTACTTTAAGGGTTGTTTTGTTTGGCGATCAAGCTTTATATTATTAATTTTTCAACCACACTTGATTAAATCTTAATGCTATTTAAGTCTAAGATGTTGTTTATAAAAAATTGAATTCGAAGAAAAGAAATAAAAATTTACATTTAAAGAGAAGTAGTAATTTATATTTTATTCGTAGTTTTCGAAGAAGCTGGAAGAAAAAAAAAACAAACTATACACAGTAAATCTGAATTTTCAATTGATTAGGTGAATAATATTTTTTTCAAAAAAAAAGAAATTATTTTTATTGGAATTTAAAATGCCAAATAGATTTTTTTTTTTTGGTTTTGGTAGTTTTACGGTATTTTGATTTCCGCTTTTCTTTTTTACATAATTCATTTTTGTAACAATTTAGACAAATATGGAAAGCTTTTTTATGTAATGTTTACAAAATGTATCATTACATAAGAAATTCACTACGCGTTTATTCATATTGCGTAACAGTTCCAAAAGCAGTGTTCCTAGACGAACAAAAATTATTATTTTTTTAAAATGTTTTTAATTAAAGATTAATAACCATTAAAAGTTAAAATCTTAAAACAAGATTTAATCGTAGATCTTTTTTTACTTTTAATTACCTTGATTAAACTTTTTTTTTATTTCGGAAAGTTCAGTTATCTTTGCGAAAATCTGATTTGATAGATGAGACACGGTAATAATAATTATTTTGGTAAGTGCTCACGTCACTTTGATTTTTGCGTTGGTTAAAATTATTATTATTGGAAGTTGAAGGTCAAAGACCTTATTCGTCGCCATCAACGGCTTTCTTAACATTAACGTGTTAGATCATTTTTATTCTTTCTTCTTTTTGCTCCCACTTCAAAAAAATCGTTTTCTTTCTACCTGTACTTCGTTCCACCTGTACTTCTCTTTTGCCCACCTCTAGCTAAGTACATTTAACAAGTGGTTAGCTCGCATAAACTTTTTATTTCTATATCTCAAAATTCAGTATACTTCGATTTGCCGAGCAATATTTTCCCAATTTAATTTGCGGTTAAGGGTGAAATCGTCCATTGCGCCAGGTGTATTTAAATAGCAGTAAACAAAAAAAAATCGTGCAAACAAAACGTGAAATCGTCTGTATTATTTTTCTTTCTCTCTCTTCATAACTCGTCGTGATTTTTATTATAGTGGCAACCAACTGAGGTTGCATTTTTTTCCAAGTAGAACTCGTAATATATCGACGTGTGTGATAAGATAGCACCTGTCACTCTGTTTTTTAATAGGGGGTAGTTGACTTCTCGTCTCAATTAACAGCGGATTATAAAATCCGACTCGGTTTTCCTAATAATAATAATAATATTCTTGTATTTATTTTGTTTTTACGAGATGGTGGATGGTTCACGTTTCAAACTAACGTTCGCAATTGAAATGTGAAAAGGTAAATAATTAAGATTTTCTTTAGAAAAATGTCTCAACCCAGCCCTTTACCAACATAACCTCCAGGTTTTAAGAAGAAGAAAAAAAATTGAGTTTGGAAGTATTATTGGGCGTTAATTTCTCTCATTTGTTAGTTTGTTTACTTTTTCAATAAAAATTTGTATAAGAAAGATTTGTATGAATTTACTTCCTGCAGCAAACCTTTTTATTTTTTTTTTCTTTACCTCTTTCTAAAGTGTGATATTTTATAAGAAAAAGTATCCGATTGCAACAGCACTTGAGAGAAGTTTTCAGCTCATTTTAAACACAACTCGCAAACTTTTTCAAGCTTTTTTATTTCTATTATTTAACATTTTTCTCTACACACACACTCTCTTGCCTTCTCATGTTTACTGAGAAACCTGACGAGGAAACTCGGCGAAAGAATGAAAATTAAATAATATAAGTTTACGTACAAATTTTTACCTTTGCATCGTGCTTAAGAACAAGAAACATGGCAAGAAAATGAGACGGGGGGAGAGAAACATTTCCCGCCCAATTCTTTTGTAAAAGAGAGTAGATCATTTAGTATTGTTTTCTTTAAAAGGTGTTATCCTCTCCCTCTATTTCCCCCATCTTTAGTCAGGAACAATTAACGGAGGTGTTTGTATTGTCGACGTCACAGCAATTCTAAAGATGATAATTATTTTTTTTCTTCTTATTTGATTATTATTATTTTTTTTTTTGCAATAGTAGTTCCTCATAATTTTTTTCTTCTTCTTCTTCTTCTGTTACATTAATCTCGCCTTGTAGGAAAAATAAATTGAACGAGTAAAAGTAGATGGGGAGTGAAATTACATTGTTTGAAGTGTAGTTGGAGGCTTAGACAAAGCAATCAGTTTCACCTTTATTTCACATTTGGAGCTATAGTTTTGGAAAAGAAAGGGAGAGAGAGAAAGATAGGGGGGAGAATAAGTTAATTAAAATTTGCCGATTTAACACCTCGCTTACTACGGCTATCACGATCCAAGCGCTGTTTTTTTTTGTTTTTTTGTTTGGGCCGAGGAATATCAACGCGTTGAAAATGCGAAGGCGAACGAGTATTTGAATGCTAACTTAAATCTGATTAATAATAATTATCGCGTTTTGATTGATTGATTAATCTGATGATGAGAAGGGGGTGGAGGTGTTTTTTTTTTATCTCGGTAAAGCCGATCAAAATTTGAGTGGAGGAAATCCGTTATTTATTGTTTTGTTTACTGATCACTTATGCGGATTTGAGGCTGCCACTCGCGCCCGGGTTGTTTCCAAAGGTCAAATAGTTTTTCTTATTATTATTTTTTTTTCTTTCATTTTTTTTTTTTTTGTTTCTTAAGCCATTGCATCTCCGCCTTTTTTTTTTTTTATCCCTAACCAGCTTTTAATCTTTACCTTGAATCGATGGTCGGCGTGGTGTCCACTCCTTTCCCGACGCTCCTCCTCTTCTCAGCCTTCTAACATTCCTATCAAATTAGGTTTTTTTTATCGAATTCCTTATAAGAATTATTTTTTTAGACGTAACAACAAAATATGTACGGTTAAACTAAAGTTTTAATGTAATAAAAATTTTAATTTTGGCTAATTTTAGAGTTACAACATGATGCGGTTTGTTTCTGAACAAAAATTAATTAAAAAATGATGAAACGATAACAAAAAAATTTAATATCATTTCGCATTTTTATTGTTGTTATTTTCTTTCGAACTCGTGCCATAGCTTTTAATCTTATTGTTTAATAGAAAAAAACTGTATATCAAACTTTTTTTTTTATTAAATATTATGTAGCGTGTTTTTTTTTTTTTTTTTTTTTTTTTTTGTGTTATTGCTTTTGAGTTTTATTGTGTTATGGTTAATAATATTCTCCTTCGTTTTTATTATGATGCGATGGATTCAAATCCATCGTGATGTATATTTTAGAGCGCATCATATTTTGTTTCTTTTCTCTCGTGTTTGTATATTTTACCCGTACGTACGTTCGTGTAGCTGGATATAAAATTTGATAAATATGACGAAGCAATTTTTATTTCTTTTTATATTATGTTACGAGATGCACACGTGGATTGATGACCTCTTATCGTGACCTTTTAGTCACAAAAGTTTTCGATTTGCGATTTTATAATATACTAGTACTGTATATAGGGGGGAGAAGAGTTATGATTGACTTAGAGATTGAATTTCATAAACTATAGATTTTGTGTATAAGGATAAGGCGAAAAAAAAAAGAACTTTTATTCCTTTACATGTAACGCAAAATATGTTTTTAATTGAAAATTATCACTTAAAGCTGAGATGTTTTTTTTTTATAAAAACTAAACGAAAATTTAGGGAAATCAAAATAACAATTACATTTTTCTTCGCTTTTATTTACGAGTTCTAGCTGCTAATTTTGTTTGTTGGCTCGATAATGTTTGTATTATGAAAAGGGTCATGTTGGAATTTTGCAATTGAAAGGAACAACTTAACCCTCTTTTCAAACTCCGGTTCAAGGTATATATCAATTTCTCGAATCGAACGTGGGAGCCGATATATTTTATAAATAGATTATTACAACGTAATTTTTGAGGGTTTTAACACAAAAGAAAAATTTGAAAACGATGAGTTTCAATTTTTTTTTCTGGGTGCTTGAAAGCTCAGGTAACGCATTGAGGGTGAACTGATATAAGTTCTAATAACCGTTTAAATTGAATTTCTTTTTTTAAAGACTAATGTACCTTGAAGATTTTCAACTTGAATTTGGAAATGTAAAAAAAAAAAAGGAAAAGAGAAAATGTATCGCGCTCGCGAGTATCGGCAACTGTTTGAATTTTATTTAGAAAAAAAACATATGAAAAGAATTGGTGGAGGAGGAGTCCTGAGAATAATATTTTATAAGTTGTTTCGGTATTTTAAAAATGAGTGTGAGATCGATACATGTATTGATTTTGAACAACTTACATAATGCGAAAAGAAGAGAAGAAAAAAAAAAACAAAAAAAAAAAAAAAACAGATGCACACGTTTGATACATATTGCAAACGCACATTTCTGGGGAAAATTTTGTTTGGGTGTGGGAAAAAAAATTTTGAAAAGGAAAAAAAAAACATCTCTTAACTACAAACCTAGATGTTACGCCACGATTGATAGCGAGACTATGAGAAAAATGAATCGTTTTAATAAAGAACATTTTTTTTACGAAATTATGTGGAGTGGAAAGTGAAGGGTGAAGACGAAAGTTAGAGAAAGTGGCTTTTTTTTAAATTTATTATTGTTTTTTTTTTTCAGTTAATTTTTAGGAATACAAAAACAAAACGTGGGGTTTATTTTAACAGAATCTAATATAAAAATAAAATAAGATGATACTAATGTAGGTAAAATGTCTTTTCTTAGCGAATACATTTTTGGTAGGGGGAAACGTTATCTTGACTAATTGGCATGTGGTGAACCCGGGTAGGGGGTACGGCCGACCTGTAATTTTCTACTTGGCGAAAAATAATACCTAAAAAATTCTAAAGGCAGCGCATTAAAAAAAATAAAATGTGTTTCGTAACAATATTCGCTTCACTTTTCGTAACAACTTTGAAAAATTGCTTTAATTTTTAAATGACGTTATTTTTTTAATCTTTCGATTAATAATTTTATTATCGATTTCAAAATATACGCTTTTATTACTAATTAAAATAAAAATTACTATTCTTCAGAGCGCCTCTCTCTTTTCCACTCTTGTGTACATTGTATGTACGCGTATAATAATATTTTATTTCGCCTTCGGCCAAAATATGAAGAAGTCGTGACCCCTCAACAAGATGTGGTGAAAATGAGAAGCTATAAAATTCCAACTACAAAACTTGTTTATGATAGTAGGTATACATGTAGTTGTGTATGTGTGTGCTACGCCATGCGTACCTACATACAGTTAGAAGATATTAAAGCCTATCGACGCAGCTTAGCTGATTTTCATAAGGAAAATTTTATAAAGATCTTTCCGTGACTTATTTTACACGGGTTGAGCTTTCTGCCCTGGCGAGAGCTATATCGGGGGTAGAAATACGAATGATGGGTTAAATAAGATAAAAATTCACAACTGCAACTAGTGAAGTTGTTATTATTTCTTATGATTGCGCAGCTATCTTTCTTTTGGCGTATGTGAGTTTGGTTCGTGACCGAATTATTACATTTTTATGAAGTGCAGTTATTGCTTTTGTTGTTATCGCAGTGCGTGATTTTCAAATTAAACTTGATTTAACCCGCAAGTAGTTCAACAAAGAATTCGATTAATTGAATTTTTTTTTTTATTATAAGATTTAATCTTATTTTTTTTCTCTCTCCTTGTAAGATTCGACAATAATTATTGCATTTGTAAACAATTTACAATGTTTAGCGAATGTTAATTCCACGTATAAATTTAAATAATATTTCGAGTTGACGACACGTAAGAATATAAATTGATGTTTTTTCAACGGTTGGCACTGATTGTCCAGCGTAAAATCTTATTTTCAAGTCTTATTAACCTCACTTTGTTTACTTCGTTTGTATGCATCGTTATTCTTTAATAGAACCTTGTAACAACGTTAGAATAACATTTGGCAAAATATTTTTATGCAAAAAACCAGAACGGGAAAAACGTAAGACGAAGGGTTAAAATTCAACTGCTTCTCACCGGAAGATGTCTGTAATTGAACTAAATTGTGCAGTATAAATTTGCATTGTAAAGGGTTATTTCACGAATGTGCTTTTGTAAAAAACCGTTTTTAACCGAGTGAACAATTGCACTTGATAGCTGAATCAGCGTTAATTGCGAGGCTAAAAAAAATATTCTTCAAATTTGTTTTACTAAAGAAAAGCATTTTTAGGAGGTTGCATGTTTTTGTAGATCAATTCGGAGATGAAATGGAGAATCTGTTTTTTTAAAATGATCTCCAACCGAGTTGCAATGCAGAGCTGTTTGTGTTTACATGCTCATCCAGTCATTGTTTAATTCAATCATAAGCGATTGTTTTGATAAAACACCAACTACTTTTTTTTTGTTTTTCTAGAAAAAAAGTAGAAAAAAATGTTGAAAATTTAGAAAGTCTACTTTTTTTTGAAGTCAGTGGGCGCAAGGCTAAGTTTTTTTTATTTCTCCCTTTACCCGGTACGTTAAGTTTGAGTGAAGAAATCCTAGAAAGGTTCTGAAAGCAGGATTCATGCTTGGCTGACCAGCTCAATTTTTATTGTTTAATATAAGCATCCACTGAAGATGATACACATTTGAGAATTTGTTTTTATTAATAGGGTTTAAACAATAGAAAGCTATCAGTACCAGTATATTATTCACTTGTAAATTAACGTTTCAACCTTAGTTGTGGTTGGGGTTTACATTTTCCCTAGGAAAGCTTTTCGAGTTAAGTTAGTTGGATCACGCAATCCTGAAGTTTCTCCTCTTTACACTTGATCGACTGACTTGGGATAGAAAGATGAACTCTCTCAAAGACTATATTTTACCTGTCAGAACTCTGAGGGGAAACTATAAATAAGAAAAAAATTGAATTTTCTTCGTCCGGTTGTTCTTGTATTTTTTTTCTCTCGTTATTTTGAAAAACGGTTTTCAACTTAATCATTCGTTCATTTATGTGGCACTAATACAAATTATTGACCACTGATCACCAACAATAAATATTTGGTTGTCAAGCAAACGTAATCAATATTTGAAAACCGTGTTAATTGCATTTTTCAATGTTAAACTAGTTTTAAATTAGTTAACCTAATTCTTCAATATAAGGCGTATAGCGTTGAGAATATTAATTTAGTCTAAAGAAAAAACCCCCGCTGTATCAAGATTTAAATGGCGACATTTCACTTTTTCATCTTGGGTTATGCGTTTTTATTATTATAAAAAAACTTGCACAAAAGTAGATCAAGGGGATTTAAAGCTCTTGATGCAAAATTGAATGTGGACTGTTGCTGTTTTTAGTTTTCTGCTTCTTCTAATGCTGAGGTATTATAAGGGGCAAAGTCCATTCTTTAGGTGATTGCACTTTAAAATTTATTGGCCGGAAGAATTAAACGAGTCTTACTTTTAACTTTTTTTTTTTTACACCACTGAATATACAATGTGTAAATAGGTACGCACTCACACTGCATGTAAAAAGCGCTACACATGTACTGTATAAAGTTTCACGTGGTTAGGAAGGTAGGCGAACTTTTTCTTGACAGGTCCTCCTCATTCTCTTAACATATCGGAGAAACAGACTTCTATTTTTAATTTCTTCTCACGTACCCCACGCAATTGACCGGCAATGCTAGGCCATGCGTTGTTTTTTTTTTTTTTTAAAAAAGCTATGTAAAACTTTAGGGAAAGGTGACTACTGAATTGAACGTAAATTTTGCCACCTACGTAGTCGACAATCGGTCAGCTTAAAAACGAGTTTGACCACATGATTAAAAAACACATTAACGTGTCCGAAAAAATTCTTATCTTTTTTAAACTAATTTAGCGACTTTTGAAATTAACATAAATATAATTAGTTTTAATGCTGTTGTTGTTTATTTTTTTTATTAAAATTATAAAAGTTATTGATTTATTTATTTTTTTTTTTCTTAAAATTTTTAGTGGTTTTATTGAAGAATGAAATTTATTGCCAAGATCAAACAGTAGACGTAACCGAAGGAACATCTGCGGTTCTACAATGCAGATTCGATCCATCATTGACCTCCAGCAATCCGGCGTATTATTGGATTCGCACTAATAAGAAGGATAAAGATAACGTGGCAATTGAAGGAAGAGTTTTAGACAATAACTATCAACTCGATTTTAATCCCAGCGCTGGAAAATACGATTTGAAAATTAAAAGCGCCACTTATGATCGAGACAATGGTAAATTCGAATGCAAATTGAAGGAAAGTGGCACAGGAAATGATCTTCATGGCAACAACGTTCAACTGACTGTTCTTAGTAAGCATTTTTATACTTAAGTAAAGAATTGAATAAAATTTAATTGTTTGCAATTTTTTTTAGTGCCTCCAAAAAACCCTGAAGTAACTCCGAATAATCCAACTGTTACAGAAAATGAGAAAGTCGATTTAATTTGTCAAAGTTCTGGGGGCAGTCCACCGCCTGAAATCGTTTGGTAAAAATAATAACAGTAATTTAATTTAGATTAAAATTTGAAAAGATTAATTTTTGGTTTTACAGGATGCGAAAGGGTGATAACAAAGTGGCAACCAGCACGTATAAACCGGGTGAATCGAGAGATGTTGCATCTTCTGCAACTTTGACACTTGTTCCGAGGAAAGAAGACGACGGTTCTGAATGGATTTGTGAAGTATGGAATCGAGCTCTTCCCAAAGGAAAGAAATTGCAAGCTAGTATTAAACTCAACGTTAATTGTAAGAAATTTTAAAAAACTCGTAATTTTTTTGGAAGTTCCTTACAAATTACAATAATATTTAGATTTTCCACGTTTTAAACTTACTCCTTACAATCCACTGCTGATGGAAAAAGGAACTTCCGCTACAGTTTCCTGTGATGTGGACGCGAAACCGTCACCCACATACGTAAGATGGACTAGAGCAGGTCGAGTTTTGTCGAATGACCGTTCTTTAGTCGTAACTACACGTGGTCTTGAAGATGGTGGATCTTACTTTTGCGAAGCTAGTAACGGGCTTGGTGATGCCAAGCAAACCGAACTTGTCGTCGACGTTTTGTGTAAGTTGATGTCATTCGAGCTAATAACAACTTGTACTTAAAACTGTTTTGTTTTTTAATTAGATGGACCAATTGTCAAAGTGGATCCCCAAGTAGAAGTTGAACCAGGCAGCTCTGTAATTCTGCGTTGCAATGTGACAGCTAATCCTCCTCCAACTACGATTGAATGGGTGAAAAACGGAGACAAACTTTTTAAGCAGTTCGGAAACGTTTTAAGGTCATTATCATTTTTGTTTTTTTACTCATTTCAATTGTAATGAATTATTTATTTTAAATTAATAGATTTGATAGCGTCAAAGCAGAAGACAGTGGTCATTACACCTGTCGGGCGGAGAATGAAATCAAACGTTCCGGATCTAGCGAACCTACAAAAGTTTCAAAAGAAGCAGTTACAGCGATTCTTATAAAGCATAAACCTGGTAAAGCCGTAATCGATCCAACCGAACCTGTTGCTGCAGAAGGTGAATCTTACACGATGACGTGCAAAGCTGAACCACCAGGATGGCCTGAACCTACCTACAAGTAAACATTTATTATCTTTTTTAAATAGTATATTTTTCATTAAATTTAAGTACGATTTATTTATAGTTGGTTTTCAGTGCATTTAATCGTAATATTAAACGTTGATATTTTATTTATAGATGGTGGCGAGATGGAAATAACAACACTCTTTCATTAAGTCAACAATATACAATTACAACTGCCAGATCGTCAAATGAAGGAACGTATTATTGCAAGGCTTCGAATAATTTAGGAGAAAGTACAGTCGCTACTGTAAATCTTCGTGTTTACGGTAATTACTACTGTTTAATTAAATTAAATTTGATTTTGTTTTAATATTTTTACTACCCTGTATAGAACCTCCACGTTTGATGACTCAATTGCCACCTCAAGCCACAAGACGCGCAGGGGACGCAGAATTTTCAATCAATTGCAGCGCTCGTGGTAATCCAATTCCACGCGTACGATGGCTAAAGGATGGCGAAGGTCTTGAATCGGACGGACATTATTTTATTTCTACTAGCGATAATTTTGACAATAATTACCATATTGTTGAAAGTATATTACGTTTTAACGGCGAAGAACGTAAACCACTCAATCAGCTGGTGTCTAGCGATCGCGGCCAATACACCTGCCAATTCGAAAACGAAGTAAAGCAAGTTTCAGCAACTATGTTACTCCGAGTCGAACGTAAATACGCGAATTAATCAAATGGTATGCCAAATTAATAACATTGTATGATATTTAACAGATCCTCCAGTGGTACTTCATCCGCATGATAAAGTAGCGGCAGATCCGTTTGAAACGACAGTTTTGGAGTGTCGTATGAGTGCTTATCCTGAACCTCAATTCGACTGGTCCTTCAACGGAATGCCTTTAACTCCAGGCGATAAATACGATGTTAACGTAACCGTTTTAAAAGATGACGTTTCCGCATCACTTCTTCGAATTCACAACGTTCAACAAAAAGATTTGGGGGATTATACATGTAAAGCGGCAAATAGTATTGATGAAACCAAAACTATCATTACACTTCAGCAAAAAGGACCACCTGAAAAACCAACTGATTTGAAAGTAATTGATGTTGGTTACGATTTCGCTACAATTACTTGGGTCGAGGGCTTCAATGGCGGTTTTATAAACACAACATTCTCAGCCCATGGAAATAAAACTGGATATTATGAAGAACGACAATGGGACTGCCAGCAGTTGAATCCTTGCAATTTGACAAGTAAGTTGAATTAATTTCATTTCTAAGAAAATTATATTTTATTTTTTTTTAATTATTTTTTTGTTAGATTTGGAACCGCAAACTTCCTACGTTATCAGTATCCAAGCACATAATTTTAAAGGGAAGAGTGAATTTTCTGGAAAAGCCGATTTTACAACACGCGTAAATGCTGAGGATATTCCGGAGCCATTGTTAGTAGAGTTCAACAAAGAAAAGGGTCGAATTGATGTGCGAGTGAGACCAACAAACATAGAGTTAACAGGTCACGTAGAAATAAAGCTCAATGGAAATTGGATTCCGTATACAGCCGAATCGATTCCAGTGGTTAATCTTAAGGGGTCGTTACAACTGGCTGAACCTTTCGATAACATTGAAAATGTTCGAGTTAGTCTGTGTTTACACGCCAGCTCACCCACCGTTTCTCCAAAATGCGGAAATGCACGTGTAGCTGAAGGTAAGATTCATTTAATTTTATTGCAGCATTTTCATTTCAAAATTATTTGTTTCTTATAATTTTTTTTTTTTTTAAAATATTTTAGCTCTTATTGCAATGGCCTCATTAAGTAAGACGGAAATAATTGGAATTGCAGCTGGAGGTGCTGGCTTTTTTCTTATAGTTCTCGTAGGATTTTTGATCTTTTACTGTTACAAACGCAGTAATAAAGATAAAAAGTTGAAAAAAGATTATGAAATGGAGAACGCCAAGTAAATTCAAAAATATATGTTTTTTTTACATGGACGTTTTTCTTATAATTTTGTTTTTTGCTTTCATTAGCGCTCGTCCTAAAGTAGTCACTCCACCTGCATATCGCGATGGCATTGTCAATAAAGGAGCTGAAAACATTTTAGATCCAGATGATATGACGAAGAACGCTATTTATAATACCGGCAGCCATATAATGAACGGACACATGAACAACGTGAATGGAGGCGGTGGATACGCTTATTTGGATCGCGACAATGGATTGAATGGAAATAATAGAGGAAGCATCGATAGTCAAGACAGTTTATGGATTAAAACTAATAGCAATCAATCGGGTAGCGACCGTCAATATTCTTACGATCAACCTCCACCTATGGGAAATAGTTATATGTATATGGACGATTATCACCACATGAACGAAGATATGATGAACCAAAGAAATCGTGACATTCCAGGTACAGTAAATGATTTATTATTAATGTTTAATTTAGGTTAACGCCTACTAATATTTTTTTAATTATTAACGTTGTAGTTAATAATGATCCTTATGCCGCTGTGAATAAACAGAGAAAAAGACCGATGGACCATAATGGTAAGTTTATTTCTCGAATTAAAAATTTTTTTTTATGTTACCAATAGATAAAATATATTTAAAATTGTAGATTCTCATTATCGTGATGTGAGTGGCTTGCCGGACCCTTACATGGGTCAAGAAGAGGATAATTGTAAGCCACCTCAGATTTCGCTTTCTTTTGACGAATCGTTAGAAAGCGGATACTCAACTCCAAAGTCTCGATCTCATCGCATCATCAGAGAAATTATTGTTTGATCATTCTACCCTCTCATCAAACTTAGTTTAATCATCATTTTCAAACATCGCGAACTGCTGACTCAGAATACAGTTTGCGAATATAGATGGCCAATCATATCCGTCCGAATTGTTGTTCATGGAATAACCGAACAAACATTTTGTATCTTACTACTTGTTGGTGCAGATACGTGATGGCTGTGACAAACCTCTATTTTTTACAGTGCAATCGTTTTTTACAAACCGTTTTTTGCTTTCAATTTTTGGAAAGCAGCTGATTTGAACCACCGAAAACGATTTATTTAATGAGCAGAAAAGTGATATATGCGGGAAGCAATTTGTAGACCTACGCGTCAGCGAAATAACCGGCGAGATGAAGATGATTTGTAGAGTCGGGTGAAATCAAAAAGTTAAAATTGCTCAAATGGAAACTGTAAATGTGCTGGTCAAGAGTTGGTGAAACGTGGAGATCGATGGCAGTCTACTTAAATTTTGTAATTAAGGAGAAACTTTTATTTCACAGAAAAATAGATTGTATGTGTATCATAAACTTATAAGCAGTGCCAAGATTTGGGTCCATCGAAAGGCCGAGAAAGACGACGACATATGAATATATCATGTACCGGTATGACATAAGATGAAAAATGACATTAATTTTTACGACGATGTGGACCACTGTATTAGTATTCATCTAAAATATTTTTAGACAATAATAATAAATTTATTTGACTTTTTTCCCCTACCACACACACATCACACAGACACAACTGACATTACGCAATTGACTTTAGGTACATCAGTATTTAAAAATAAATATTGTTACTGATGTAGTTGAAGTCGCTTTATAAATACATTCACAATCAATGTACCCTTTTTTACGCGTGCATTTTGTCATAAGTATATCACAATATTATTCTTGAACATGTAAAGAAGACTGTATTTTTTATAAAGGATATTGTAAATAAAGTTTTGCATTCATTTTTAATATTAGCTGTTTTATGTAATTTATTCGGAGTATATATCTTTTTTTTATTTTAAAAAGCGAAATCTAATTTTGGAGTACGGTATTTGACCGAATTCACCGAGCGGGCGAAATCCAACATCGATTTTGATGATTAATTTTGTAGATTTTTATGTTGGTTTTATGCAAAAAATTTTTCAACGATTATATGGTAAGTTGGTTCTACTGTATAGTTTGGCGGGCCACATTTACAATAATTTTTTGTGGGCCATTTAAATTGTAAATTGAGTGGTCTCGGACTCCGAGAAAGAAAAAATATTTAGTTGTGATCATCTTTTTGGGGGTTTGCCCAAATTATTATTGAATCGCAAACGGCCCGCAGGCTTAAATTGATTTACGGTACAGTGTATTTAAATTTTATTTTATTTATTTCTGGTTTGTCGGTGGAATTGCACAAGCTTTTATTTGAAGTTTCATCAATCTTCATCATGCGTTTATTAATCTGATTTCAAATTTGAATAACGCGCTGAATATTTTGAAAATGACGTAACGTTTGCGTTTTGCGGCGCGGCGCTTTCGTTCGTCAGCATTTTGGACTGCGGGAGCATTTTGCATCTTGACAATAATAATGGCGGCGCCCATAAGTAAAGCTGAATATCTGAAAAGATATTTATCAAGTAAAGACGGGAAAAAGAAGAAGATTAAAAAGTCAAAAAACCAAGTAACAGCGGAAAACAAGAAGCAGACAAAGAAGTAAGTTTAATAATATTGCGCAGCATTGAAAGTTCTGTTAACTATAATATTCAGTGCATAGCCTATAAGTTTTACCTGGTTTTTATCTAAAAGTTTTTACATTCCTCCAAGCTTTTACTAATGTTAGCTACCATTTATTATTATCTAGGTTAAAAATATTTGATGATGATATTGACATGCGCTTAATATCTCACGATGAAGATAACTATGTTGAAATCGGAGAAGAGGCTCCAGAAGTTAGCGGCGTTGTTGATGATAGACCTGAAGAGCTACGAAAACTTCAAGAAATGAAAGAAGGAAAATGGAGAACTTTTGGCGAAAATGAGGAAAACTTAACGGAACCAGAAATAAATAAATGGGGGTTGAAAAAATCGTCAGAAAAAGGTACCGGTAGTAGGTCGCGCAGAAGACATGATTCCGAAGAAGAAAATCATTCCAGAAAAAACGAAGTAAAGAAAAAGGGCCGAACTCGTCACGATTCCGATTCTGATAATTCTCCTGATAGAGAACGAAATAGAAACAATGATTCAGACCAGTCTCCTCCTCGAAGCCGAACGAGACAAGAGTCGGATTCTGATCAGTCTCCTCCACGAAGTCGAGCTAAAGGCTCAGATTCCGACCAGTCTCCTCCAAGGAGTCGAGCTAAAGGTTCAGACTCTGACCAGTCTCCTCCAAGGAGTAGAGCTAAAGGTTCAGATTCCGATCAGTCTCCGCCTCGAAGCAAGACGAAACATAACTCGGATTCCGATCAATCTCCACCACGAAGTCGCTCTAAAAAATCTGTAGATTCCGATTTGTCACCACCAAGAGGAAAAAAATTATCCTCAAATGATTATAACAAAAGTAATTGTTTGTTTAAATGTAATAATTTTAATTTATAAAGTAAGCTCATTTAATTCTCAGATCAAAAAGGATCGAAAGAAAAGTCCAAGTTGGAGAAAACATTAGACGGTAAGATGGCGGGATTACAAAACGCCAAAGCTTTAAGAGAAGAAAATGAAGCATTTAAAGCGAAAGAAATGCGTCTGTTTGAAAAAGTAAATAGTTTATTTATTTGAGATTGAGACTTTTGAATTGTATGTTAAATTATAATTGCAGATGGACAGCTCTATAACTGGCCGACACGCCAAAACCATCGTCCGTGATCGATCTACCGGGAAAATTAGAAATTTGGAAGAAGAAGCAAAGCAAAAGGCAATACAAGATGAAATCAAAGCTAAACGCGAAGCCAAATATCAGGAATGGGGGAGAGGGTGAATCGAAATATTATTTACATTCGTTAATACAGTATTTTAATATTTAAATAAACTTTAGGTTGAAACAAATAGATATGCGAAAGTCTCAATTAAATGACGCTGTGCACGAGATGAGCAAACCATTAGCTCGCTACGAAAATGATGTCGATTTGGAGCAAATGCTAAAAGAGCAAGATCGAGATGGGGATCCGATGCTTGAATTTCTTAAGAAAAAGAAGCCGAAGATTACAGATAAAAGTGGAAAAGGTATTCAAAATTATTTTTAGTTAAATACCGAAGTTATAAAATTTTATTTGTATAATTATGACGATTGCGGGTCAACATTTAGAAAGTCAAAATTCCGAATTTCTAAATTTACCAGTGGAATGTTTAAAATCTATCATTGACTCTTGGCTTTTTATTGATATGCAAATATGATCACGTTATAGCTTTCGCCGTGCTGTTTATGCGGGGTTTTGTATAAGTATTTCCATAATCTAACAATTCATTTTTTGTACATTTAGTTTGGCCGAAATACAAAGGAGCCACGCCACCTCCGCTGAATCGGTTTGACATTGCTCCAGGATACAGATGGGACGGTGTTGATCGGTCGAACGGTTTCGAAAAAGCGCGGTATGACAGAATTAATAACAAAGTTGCCGTGAGAGATGAAGCTTACAAATGGAGTGTGGAAGACATGTAGTTAGTTTACCAAGTAGCCTACAATAATTATTAGACTCAAAAGTTTGAGACATAAACTCGCGTTTTAAATGAATTTTATTGTTTGTGGTGAAGTGATAAAACTTAAGTGAACTTTGCTACTGAAGTTAGAGCCTCACAAGAACGTAATTATTGCCAAGGTAAGCGATTTTATTTTTCTTTATATTTTTTAATGAAAATGAATGCCAGATTTGATACGATTGCCGGAGTAAGTTATCTATTTTGTTGCTATTGATGTTGCTATTCTGATCAGCAAAATGATACAGTATTTGCAAAAATAGATTTGAGACTATTATTTATAATTATAATATATTTTTTATTTGCAAGTTCTCGTATAGAAAATTTAAAATAGCACAATATTGTAAAATTGATTTTTTTATAATTATTATATACAGCAAATTTGTCTAAATAGCATTTATAATTAAATCAACTTGAAATTAAAATCAGATTTCCAATACTGATACTTGGTTTTTTTAAAAAAAGTTTAGATTATGTAAAAAGTCAATTTTATAAAAATTAATATGAATTTCTTCGTAATATAAATTTTATCCTCGCAATACAATGAATATTATGGTTTAGGAATATTTTTTGTTGCTTCTTGACATTTTGTCACAAAAAATTACTCGGCTAGCAGAAAATTTTCGAATGAATGATAACCATTACACGTTTGTAAATTTTCTTGATTCGAGGATCGAGCAAAATAGCCTGTTGGCACCAGGGATAATTCTCTCTATCTAATAATTTTATTTTACATAGGCTACCCATGGGCAACAACCACACCCCCTATTTCGATATAAATGACAATCCCAAACATTTAGTTTATTAGATCTCCCAAAGAGCGTATCACAAATGGAAAATTCGTTTCATATTATTTGGTCATCGTTCGTTTTATCACCCGTAAAAGAAAATGTTGCGTTTGATACAAATTCTAATTCCTTCCGTGAAACATTTCTACTTTGCACGAACATCCACACGGGAACTTGAAAATGCTGATGACGGGACCAGCAGAAGGATTCATAGGATCAATAGCTACCAATCGATGAGCGCTGTGGTGCTCGGTACAAGATGATCTGTAGTACGGCGAGATGAACAAGCACTCTTTCTTTAATCGACTAAGAGATTCAAAATGAGAGAATAGGATTAATCATAAGAATAATTTATTCTATGCGGGCCATCTAGAAAATAAAGACCGTTTTGCTACTAAAATACCACAAATTTTAGATTTGTTTTTTTACAATAACCAACGTTTGAACCGTTTTATTTTCTGTGATAGCTCTCGCATTTTTTTAAAATTAAGTTATAAAATTGTAACTTACAGGCATAATTCTACACGAACGAATTGAGGAAAAGCTGGAGAGTTG
Organism: Polydesmus angustus; assembly: GCA_034698085.1. Classification (NCBI taxonomy): domain Eukaryota; kingdom Metazoa; phylum Arthropoda; class Diplopoda; order Polydesmida; family Polydesmidae; genus Polydesmus; species Polydesmus angustus. The sequence continues at coordinate 6,710 of JAQGAY010000269.1, read as the reverse complement.
ATAATGACCATCCATTTGTCATTCTTAGCATTTCGGGCCCAGCCCGGTCGAAACGTTTCCACTGTTGAATCGCATACTGATAAATCGTGCTTGGAACTGTCTTCTTCGTTGTCTTCGGGATAGATCTGAGATGGATTTCGATCTGCCTCTAATTTTTCCCACAAATCTCGCAGCGATTTTTCATTCTCTTTTATCACTCTTTCTACTAGCAATCTAACGGAAATAAATTCTTACTTAAAATATTACTACGAAATAAATTTACTAATAAATAGATTTTTACCTCGGATAATCGTCATTAAGTGGGCAAACATTTCTATCACTTCTGCTGCAATTAGTGGGTCGATGTAAACTGATTTCTTCGTTCTTGGAGTTGGCGGACGGTTTCGCAGTAACCGGTAAAGGAACGTCTGTTAAGTTTTCACTTTTATCTTCGTATAATGGCTCCATGTCGTCAACCAACGAAGATGTAGTTAATAAGTCATCCAACGACTTGTCATATTGGAACGCTTGGAATCTTTTATAAAAGTCATTTTTCGATGTTGAAAATTCGTAATCGTTGGGAATTTTTATCTGATTGACGGGATCGTCGAAAAGTGGTAATCGCGATCTTTGCTTCGTTAATAAATCATACATCGGCTTTAAAAATTCCGTGTCAGATCGAGACGTTTCTCGTTTGGAGGCTAGTTGAATTAACCTGGGCGCTCTACTTAGAACTTCGACATTAAACGAAGGTGACAGTTCCCAAATGGAAGATTCATCGCCTGGTGCTGGCTCACTTTGATGTCCGTGGCCGTCGTCGTCATTATGTTCCGATACATTAACAGCCGCCACTTCGTCGTGGAAAACATCATCCGAAGATAAACTGGCGCCGGGATCATCAAAAGCTCCAACGCTTTCAAATTGAGAATCGTCATTTAGATCATCTAAAGCACCTTTCGCTTCGGGTACTACTTCTTCCGGACCAAAGTATCCAACTTCATCGGAAGGATTTTTATACGCCGCTTCCACTTCAGACGGAGCTTCGGTGGTTTTCTCTTGATGGAGATCGGATTCAGTGGTGGTAGAGGCTTCGGTACTCGTAGTTGTAGTTGTTTTTGGACTAGATGAACTACCTCTACTCATATTTATTAACCTGTTTCTTCGATTTGGCGACTGATTTTGATTAGGATTAGTTCTTGTTTTTTCTTTTTTATCTTCAGTTTCAGATTTCTCCTTAGTATCAACGGTCGGAGCTTCTGTTTTTAAAGTAGTTTTATCCAATTCATCTTCTGTAGTAGTAGTTATTAATTCTTCCTCCTCCTCTTCTTCCACCAACAACGGTTTTGGTGTGGTTTCTATGTCAGATTCTCTGAATCTCATCGTAACTTTATCAATGACAATAACTCGAGGTGGCCCTAAATCTGCTATTCGAAATCCATCGTCATCGTCTTGCCTCGGAGATTTTGTAGATGTTGAAACCTCTTTCGGTTCATCTTGCTTTTTCTGCATAAAACCTGGTATGCTTGAGCTGCTCCTACGTTTAGAAATTTCACTTTGAACACTGGTCGAAGAACTTACTGAGAATGTAGCTGTTCTCGACTTTTGAGTAATTTTAGCTTTGTTTTGATTTTTATTTTCAGAATTTTTATCATCGTTTGAAGCAGATTCTTTTGGAGTGGTCGAGTCTTCTTCGGGCTCAATATTTTCGTCTTTACGGTCGATGCTGACTTGCTCGGTTGCTGCGTTTCCGCCTGAAAACCAACTGTCATCCTCTACTCCGCTTGATGATTCGCGTCTCTCTGAAATAATTTTTTCAACATTAGTTTTCACTTCTGGATCTTCGATTCTTCTCGATCTACTTCTACTAAAAGACAGCGGCGGAGATCGATTTTCGGACAGAGAACTTTCGTCTGGATTGGAAAACCAAACTCCGGAGTCATCAGCCGCCATTACTAATGGCTCATCGGAGTTGAAAGTAAATCCGTTCTGTTCAAAACTTTGCGCGGATTTTTTTGCGGCAATTTTTTCTAATAGTTCTTTTTTTGCCAAAGCTTTTGTTTTTTCACTGTCGTTTGATAATTTTCCTTCCTGTTGCAGCGCAATTAATGAATTAATGGTAGATGTAATTATTTGTTGATTCGGAGTAGTTTGAGCGAAATTGAAGCCTGTTTCGGTGGTGGAAAACGTATTAAAATTAACCGAAGACGAACCTATTAAATCACTCAAAGCGGACGTAGATCTTTGAGTAATTTTTCTTCGACGAACTTTACGACGTTTATCTCCATTTAAACCACTTGCATCAGTTTTATTTTCTCCTTCGCTGATGTCAGCTACATGATGAAATGTCGAAGATTCAACGCCTGCCTCTTGACGAATAAAATCGTGATTTCCATTCAATAAAATCTTTGCTTCAGCGTTTGGATGAAACGTGGAAGCAGCAAATGTATGAGTCGGAGTAAAAGTAGTCACGTCAATTGAAGAATTTAAATCCGGTTGAGTTGAGCTCGAAGAGGGTCGCCTCCTTCGTTTCCCGAATCGTTTTGTTGTTTTAACTGAAAGATCGGCTGACTCGGTTACAGCCTCGGTTAAAAGTGCGGCTGAAGTAGTTGTTAATTGCGTAGTTTCAGTTGGTGTAGCGGTCGGTGGCGAAGGAGTGACTCTAGCTAAAAAACCAAACCTTGATTTTTGTCTCGAGACAATTGGCGATACCGTTGTTGGTAACGATTCTACTTTCAATTTTGGAGTGGAATCAGCTTGAAGTAGAGCTTCATCCGCCACTGATTTGATGTCTAATTCTTTTTTAGTTGTTGGCGTTTCAGTGATTGGTTTTTCGGTAGTAGTAGTAGTAGTACGGAAACGGGATTTAAAAGATTTTTTAGTTGTTGTTGCGATTTGTGATGTTGTTTTAAGCGGTGAAACGGTAGTAACACGTGATTGGATGGGTGATCGCGTCGTAGATCTTTTAGAAGAAGTTAATGATGGTCTCGCAAACAAACTTCCTCGACCAGGCTTAACTCTGCTTTGAACTATCGATTCGGTGGTTGTTGTTGGATCTTCAATTTCTTCTATACTTTCGGTAGTATCGTTGGAGTTTAAGAATGATTCAACAGTTGTACTAGGTTCCTCGGTTACATCACTCTGTTTTTTGAACTTGGGTTGGAAGCGAAATGTGCGTCTTTTTGTGGTTGAAACGACGGGAGAGGTGGTGGTCGAAGAATTTGGCTTCGGTTTAAACTTCGATCCTGAGCTTCCACTAACAGAAGGACGTAGAGCGGATTTCGGTTTAAATTTTGAAGAGCTGAATGAGGAAGATTGCGCTTGGTTATCAGCTACCAAAGATTTATTCGCGGCAGCTCCATTTTCACGTTTACCAATTAGGTTGGGCTTATTAATAACTGGCGAATTTAGCCGAAAAGAAGACGAAGAAGGTTTTCTTTTAAAATTAATTTTTCGTTTTCGTAATCCATTTGCTTGAACTTGATCATCGCTTTCTGCAATTTCGGGGGTCGGAACGACTTGTTCAGATTTTTCTTCCGAAGAAATAATGGAATTATTTTCTTGCTTATTTTTAAGTTCGTCTGTTACTAAGCCGTTTTGTTCTAAATTATCATTACTCTCGGCAGTTTTTGAATTTTCTGTGGTTTCGATTGATTCTGGCTTGCGAGTGGAGCTGCTCGTTTGATGAAAGGCGAAACCTCTTCCGCGTTTTAAAGGTCGTCTCGAGATCGTAGACGTAGTAGAAGCTGCTGTTGTCACCGCTACACCGGGTGTAGTAGTAGTTGCAGATAAATTCGGTGCCTCCGTTGAAAATCTTCGTCTTGATCGATCAGTACGAGAAGTTGTTGGCGAATTAGTAGTGCTAGTTACGAAAACAGTAGTGGACTCTGTATTCGAAGGTTGTCTGCGTTGAGTTCTGGAATTACTGCGTTGAAAAGATGCCACTTCTATCGAATCGCTGGGTATTGAATCTGTATGAGCCGATGGAATTTGAGTTGACGAAGAGCTCGTAGGTCGTCGACGCCTTTGATTTCTTGTTGTAGTAACGTCACCGTTGAATAAACGAGCACTGGGAGGGTGTTGTTCAACTTGAGTCAGATTTACTTGTCGGTTTTGAATTCTTTTTCTGTCGGGTGCAGACTGATTTGATTCGAGCAGCGAGTAACGGTTAAGTAAACGCACGTATCTGGGCAAATTATCGCTTTGAGCTGCTGATGGAGTTGTAGATTCTAGAAACGGGTGGTTGACGGAGTTTGGAGAAGCCGTTGGCGTTGTGGGCAATCCGTGAGGCGATCCTCGACGTCCTCCTCGTCGAGGAGCCGTGGTTTGGGTAGGTGATACTCGTTGAGGTTCATTAGATGAGGGAGCCGCACTCAGAGCAACTGAACCTTCACTTTCAATATTAGTTAATAAATTCACGTTGTTTTTATTTAGATTTCTTCCACCTGATTTTTTTGGCACCACAACGTCAAACAGGGCTTTATCTTCTAAATCTGGTTTTTCTGGAGTCAGTGTTGTAGGTCGCCGCACTCTCACTCTTAATTTACTGTTGCGTGTAGTTAAATCGCCAGGAAAATTTGTAAACTCTGTATTTGTTATTGTTTCTGGACTGACGGTAGTCGCGCCAAATTTAGAGGAACCTCGATTTGGTGGGGTTTGTGGTGTTGTTGCGATAGGTTTGGCTGGTTTTTGAAAGAGGTAAGCGGGTAGAGGAATGGCGTTGGGAATTGAACGGAAATCGAATGGCAATTTTGGTAGACCAAACGGTGACGTTTTACCAGGTACGAACTGTAGTGGCAATCGGGGCGCTGCCGCTGGGGATGAAGGAGTGGATACTATTGGCTGAACGGTTTCTTCAGACGCCTGAAGTGAATTCGAAGTGGTTGGCGGTTGATCGTTTAACTGAGTATTTTGGAACTGTGGTCTCTGTTGAAAGTTCTGTGGATGTGCGCGAGAATTTTGTGGTTGGAAATTGGGCGGCTGATTTTGACTATTTGGTAGTAGGGGTTGAATATTTTGTGGTTGGGACTGGAAATTTTGTGATTGCGGTCGAATATTTTGTTGTTGAGGTAGGATATTTGGAGCTAGCGGTTTAAAATTTTGTTGTGGAGGTTGAAAACTCAGTGGTTGTAGTTGTGGTCGAGGGTTTTGTGGCCGGGATTGAAAATTTAGTTGAACATTTTGCGCTTGAAGAGGGACATTAGGTGGTCGTGGTTGAAAATTTTGATTTTGTGGTCTAAATGTTTGCGACTGGGGCTGAATGGGTTGTGCAAGCGGGCGAAAAGTTTGCGAAGATGGTTGAAATGCAACTGTCCTTTGCGTAAAAGCTTGTTGAGGATTTGCAGCAATTGGGGTTGCTAGGGGAGCTTGGGTAACTGGGATTTCCGGTTCCGTTGATACCTTAAAAACTGGTTTGTGTTTTCGCAGTGGAACTGCGTGCGTAATTGGTAATTGAGGCTGCGGAGAAGTTTGAATTGGGGATTCGCTTTCGAAATGTATGGTTACTTCTTCGGGCTGTTTAAAAATTGGCTTCGGAGTTTCTATTTTAGGTTGTTGCGGTTTTGGACGATTTCGACTAACTTGCGTCTCACGATTGAATGTCGAGGTGGGCGACGTTACGGCGTTTGCGAAAGTTTCAGGTGTGGTTGGACGTGGAGTTTTGAGTTTGGTGGTAGTGGTGAAATCCAACGGATTAAACTTGTACATGTAAATCATCTCCAGTTGATCATCGTAAGTCTTAGCTTGCTCTTCGATGGCTTCGTAATTATTCCACCACTGATCTTCTCTTCTTCCTTGAGGGTCGTCCACAAATTGTTCCTCCGAATCTTGCGCCACGTCCTGATTAACTATGCGACCGCCTTGGGGCTCCGTTTGTGTAAAACATAACAGTGAGACCGTTACGAGGAAAATTGTTGTTTTAAATTTAAAAGAAGGTTGCATCTGAAATTGAAAAAGAATGAAAAAAAAAAAAAAATTATTAAAAAAAAAGTTACCGTAATTTATTTTTACGATGGCATTTCATTAACCCTTCACCCAAGAGAATGGAAAATTGTTAACCAACTAAATAGTTAATTGTACAAAAAAAATTTATGGTGCTTCTTTAGCATAATTTATGAGGTCTGACCAGCAATAAAATAATATTAGCGCAAATTAATTCGAGCATGCTCCTTTTTTTTAGAATAATATTTTGTCAGTTATATTAGCGTAACACCAATATAGGTTATAGAATAGTTTATAATCTTACAATAAATTTAAACATTTATTAAGTCTAGTCAAAAGTCATTTTGTTTTATTAAATATTTGGTACAATTAAAAAAAAATAATAAACTGCTGCTTTTCCTGCTAAACAAACTGCTTGTATTACAAACGCGTTCTTACACACAGCTGAATTAGCCAATAAAATAATTTCTTAAATTATTAGCTTATTGTTTTTGTCTACAAGCAAAATAATTATATGCAGTTATTTTGATTACTGACTTGCGCATAAATGCATTTTAAAGTGAAATTTTTGTTTTTATGTATACCGGTACCATACGTATCATTTTTTAAAATGCAAACATACAATTTCTAACGCTTATTTAAATTAAAGTTAATTTCATTGAATTGATTTAAAACTACTGTATTTAAATTATTATATATTATTACCGTATATATTTTAATTAAAATTAAAATGTTAAATAATATTACTGAGATTTCACACTTTTCAAACTTCGGTAAATATAATAGAAAACGAT